>WKFP01014834.1:1158548-1172668 GCA_011057875.1 Pterocles orientalis | reverse complement strand
ATAACAATCCCTATGGTGACTTTTTCCCGGCTCCCCTCCAGGTACATGTTCGAGCTGGGGCGGAGGCACACCAGCATCCCCGACGTCTTCCTCGGCAAGCTGTACGACGCTTCCAAAAAAGTCATCGGGGAGTGCTGCTCCGCCAAGGACGCCTCCGCCTGCCTCGACAGCAAGGTGACCTGCGGGGATGGCTCCGCTTTGCTCCCCGCCACCAGCCCTGCATCCCCCAAAACCCTCCGTGGGGGCTTTTTCCAGCCCGGTTACAGCCGTGTCCTTGTCCCCTGTCCGGCAGCGCCAGCGGATGGGCCAGGAGCTGCCCCCCTTCCTGGAAAAGGTTGAGAAGCTCTGCGGGCAGTACGCCCAGCTGAACTTCCTCGACTTTAAGAAGCGGTAAGACATTGCCCCCCCCGCACACCGCCTGTCTGGGGCTGTGCACGAGCACGTGCACCCCGAATTTAGCCGACACAAGGGATGCACAACCCGAGCCAAGCTCTGCCCTGCCGGGATGGGTGCAGAGCTGCCCGTCAGCGGCGTTGGCCAAGGTCTCCTTACCCAAAATGTCCCTTGCACGGCCTCCAGCCTTGCTCCCCTCCCCAAAACGCAGTCTGGTATTTCATTCCCTGCTAAACCCCCCCGGTCCCACGCCGCAGGCTGCGGGAGAGCTTGACGGCGGCGATGCCGGATGCCAGCCCCGAGCAGCTGGAGCGGCTGCTGGAGCATCACGCTGACTTCGCCTCCACCTGCTGCCCCGCCACCTCCCCGCCCCTCCACTGCGCTGAGATGGTAAACCCGCGGCCCCCCAGCACCCCGCGCCCTGCCGCTGACACCCGGGGCTGCCCCTCGCCTCTTCCCTCCACTTTTGCAGGTGGACGCGGAGCTGGGCCACGTGTGCGATGGAGGGTCCTGCCTGCTGGCGTAGGCGCCCGGAGGTGAGCGGCTGTGGCGGGGACCCGCTGCTCCGGTGGTACGGGGATGGAGGGGACGGTGGTGGGGCTGGGGAAAAGGGTGGCGGCCGTCCGGCCAGGCTGAGCTCTGCAGGGCACGCAGGGGAGCGGGACGGCAACGGGGATGGAGGATGCCCAGCAGATGGATGCTCGTCCTTGCACCGTGGGAGGACCAGCTCACCACCCGACTGCTGGCAACACTGCCGATGTGTTATAATAAAGACTTTGAAAAGCACCCTCACCGCTGCTGGGATGGCTTTCTGCTTCACCCCAGCAGGGCAGGGAGTGGAGCATGGAGGGGGACAAGCCACGGGGCTGGGGGACCCCTGGGGTGGGCTGGGAAGGGAGGAAGAGGTCCCAGCTCTGGTCCTGGGAGCCAGCTGTCTACAAAATTGAGCAAAAAACCTGAAAACTCACATCAAGCGCCTCCAGTGAGGCTGCTCTCTGCGGCTATTTGGGTGTTTGCTGGAGGCACCAGCCCACCGACCCAGGTGGGACCTCGGGGGTCCCCTGTGTGAGGGCAGAGCGGCCCCGGCTTCACCACTCCTGACCCCAAACCCCACGTCCCTGCCTGTCCCGGACCCCCGCAGCCTTCCCGCCCCCCCGATGGTGGGGGTCAATCCAAGCCCCTGCGGGGTTTTGGGGATGCGCGGGCGCAGGTGCCTGGGGAGGGAGGCAGGAGGACAGCCAACGTTCAGCAGATGACAACTGTTCACTGGGAAAGTGCCAGAAAAAATCCCCCGAGTTAAAATTTTTCAGTTTTCAGCAACAAAAAATGGTGTTATAAAGGGGTGCTGAAGCCGCTGGGACATTTTTTTGGTTTCAGCAAACACACCCCATGATGGCAAAGCCTCCGTGACCGTCACTGCTTACGCAGGGGCCAGTGGGACCTCATTGGGAAAAAAAATAACCCACAAAACCAAACCAAATGATTTTTTAATTAAAACGGGCTGACTCCTGCGAAAGCTGGAATAAGTGAAGTCCCCAGAAACTTGAGGTCCCTCAGAGCAGCCCAGGCCACGCTGGGTCACCCTCATCTGGCTGGTGCTGGTCAGAGAGATGCCGTGTCGCTCCGGGACCTCCGTCCCACTGCCGACGGGCCACGGGGTACGGAGCAGGGTGAAGGACCCCCCAGACCCAGGCTCCTGCAGGGCTGGGATGTGCTCCCTCGGATCCGGTGGTTACGGTAACAGTGACACGGGAATCTGGACAGAGCAAGGAAAACCCAACACAGAAACTCTCCAATAAATGCATAAAGTTACTTTATTTTCAGTATACATTTAATTTTGAAAAATAGAAATGCTAAAATATCTCATCATCTTCATCTTTTGATTCCATAAAAGTCACAATAGAAAGCTCCATAAAACTGTAAAATACTATAATGTTATAAGGAATTTCATGTTTTATATTACTGGAAAAAAAAATCATTTTAATATATTGAAATGTTTTCTGCTTTTTTTTTTTCCTTTTTGTTCCACTGTCTTGATCCACTTCATTTTACACTAAATTTTTATTCTTTTCCTCCAAAGCAAATACAGACTTAAGAGAATTAAAAACAATAATAAAAGTATCTGAAAGTGCGTGTTGATTTAAAAAAAAAAAAAAAGAATACAAAGACATCTCGGCCACGATGACAAATAAGGATGGGCTACAGAGGCAGACAGTCACCACGTTCCCGGGGCCGGGACAAAGCTGGCTGCAGCTCGGTGGCTTTCACAGGGTGACACCAGGGCACCAGCCCCGAGGTGGGACCTGGTTGGGTTTTGCTCAGGGGAGTTCGGTTCTTTACGGCCCCCGAAGTGCCCGCCAGGCTTTTCCCCCCAGATGCCCAATTCTGGGAGTTTTCTGTCTGAGCAGAGCAGTGGAACCCTGCTGGGGGTGACGGAGCCGCTGCTGGCTCCGCATGCCGGCACAGCTCCCGGTTAACCTCTTTGTTTTAGGTTTGGGTTGGGGTTTTTTTTCGTTATTTTAAAAGAAAAACCAAATAAAGGAGACACAACTGCCAATGAAGTGCTACCGCCAGGCACCAGGAAAGGAAAAATTCCCAGCTCCTGTCCCCAGAGTCGTGTTTTCCACGGAAAGCTGCAGAAATCTTTGTCCCGGCCCTTAAGCGACGCCACCCTCTGTACAGCAGCTCGCCTGGGTGAAAACAAAAAAATAAAAAGATCTAGATCAGCAGTCGATACATTTCAAGTACATTTAACACGGTTTGAAAGTGGAAGACCTCGTTGTTGTGGAGACAGATCACCAGGCGCCAGCGGATGGGAAGCTACGTCTGCTCTGGGTTCAGCTGTTTCCATCTTTCCTTACCCAGCTATTTGGATCCCTACAAATAAAAGGTTGCGTCAAACCGTAAGAAGCTCTCGTGCACTCTGCGGGCGATGCTCGAGCCTGTTTCCCTTTCGGCAGCCGGGGACTCGCGCTCAGCGAGGGATGGGAGCTGTCCTGCCTGGCACCGCGTGTCCCAGCGTGTCCGTCCCCCGGCGAGCAGGGGCTCCAGCGGGAGGGATGGCCGAGCTGCTCCTCTCCTGGCCGTTGCAGGTCTCCTCAGCCTTGCTGGAGCGGTTTGGGCTGGGATGACGGGATGGAGACCCCGGAGGGCGGCGGCGAGGCGGCGCTCTGCTGTCCGGTCCCCAAGCGTTTTGAAATGGAGATCCCTCGGTAAGGAGCCGGGGAATGTTCAGACGTGTGTGTGTGTGCGCGTCCCTTCAGCTCCATCTTTACGCAGCAACGACCGCTAGCGGGAGATCAACTGAAACCCATCACGGGCCCCCATCAGCTCATCTTTTAACCCAAGCGCTGCAGGAAAGGTCAAGTGGCCAGGAGCTTCTACAGCACACCCGGGAAAGACACCGACAGCCCCGTTCTGCACCTCCCGTTGCTGTGATGGCTCCTCCAAGCGAGGAGGTGCTACATGCGGCACATCAGGTCTCAGCACCACCACGAAACTCTCTTTCCTTAACCAACACGGACTTTGGTTTCGCAACGACGAGAGCAGCAGCAATGTGCCGTCTTCTGGTGGGGTGGCCCATCCCACCCCCTCTTCTTTTTGACGAAGCCTTTACGCTGTTTTATACGTAATCCTCACGTTCCATCATGGAAACATGGTGGTGATGCCCAACACAAACACGCCCGCGCATACGCACACACGAGTACACACGCACACGCGCTACAGAGAGAAAATCATCTCTCCCAAGGTGGGTTTTGCTGGTTTGAAACCCAAACGTGACTGTGCCCAGCCTGCTCGGTACCGGCGCGTCACCTCTACGGATGGATGGGTCTACTGCTGAGCGGTGAAGATTTGGGACAAATTCTGCAGATGATGGTGAACAGAGCTGGGATGCCAGAGAATGTTGACAATTGTAAGCTCCGGGATGAACGTCCCCGCAGGTCACCTTCAGCTGTCTTTCTCCTCAGCTGCACGCAGCGTCCCCTCGGGTATTCACAGACACGCCCACACCCATGTGGCAAAAGAAATCATTCTAACAAAGGAAATAATTCTACCAAAACCGCACAGGAAATCAACAACAGAAATACAATCAGCATCTGTCCACCCACACCCCACCCGCTCTGGGCTCCCCTTACAACCGTTACATTTAAGACTCTTCCTAGGTCGCAAGAGATCTACGTTACATCCCATCTCCTTCATAGTAAAGTTATTTATTAAAAAAACCAAACAAACAACAAAAAAACCCCATAACCCTACGTCAAACAGATGCTTCAGAGTAGAAGGTGTTAATCAAACTGATCCAGCCCTATGCCATGTCCTGGAGATTGTGGTGTTGGTTTTTGTGGTTTTTTTTTTGTTTTGCCTTTTTTTTTTCTTGTAAAAATCACACGATATATGGTACAATACATTTTTTACAGAAAGCCTGGCATCTAGAAATAAGAGGTAGAACTACTCATAACTATATGTTTCCTGCTGCAGGAAAAATTCATTTTTCTTTACAGTAATTAAAAAAAAGGTTAAAAAAATTGACAACAAAAAAAAGTCATAGGTTAGGCCCCCATAATTTAAACAAAATAATCTAGGAAAATAACACTCTGCAATGTACCTGACGGATTAAGTCCATTAAAGTGTTTCTTTAAAAAAAATTGCATAGGAAAGGGACATTTCAAAACACATGCTACAACGATGGCAATAGTTTGTCTGTGCTGGGAGTGAAGTACCTTTTCCTTTTCCTTCTTGTGTTAACTACGAGTACAGGTTTTTAAGAGCAAAGTTAGTATTAGCAGCACTTTCCAGCATCTCCGAGCAGTGTAAGACAGCCGTTGCAGTAGCCTGGAGGTCAGCTTTGTTCTGCCAGACGACAAACAGACACACAGACAAACACGGATTCACAACGACAGCGATGCCAGCTCCCCTGGCACCTCCCACAGGTTTTACAGTATTTCCTTAATACTTCTGCCCTCTGCTTGAGAACGGGAGAGAGGCGCGCACGGCTAAGCGACAGAGAAGGCAAAACCGAGTCTTGGTCAGAGAGGAGGGACGGGGCGAGAGGAGATCTGCGGGGCGAGGGCGGAGGGGGTGATTCTCATTTCCCTGGGCAGGTGGGAAGCAGAGAGCATTTTGATATTTGGCTAGTGACAAAATAAACCCCATGAAAGATTTAACAAGACAGACAAATTACAAAGTAGTTTCTGTTCCCTTGCTCCTCCAGAAATAACCATTGTCTTCAGGCTCAAGTTCTATTCTAATTTGAGGCACAACTTTTACTGGAGTCCGTGGAGGGCTGCGGAGAAAAGGAAAGAAAGGTCAGCGTGGGGACTGCGATTTCCAGTGCCCTCTGCCGTGCTCATCGGACTTTGCTGGCTTCCCAGTGACCAACCCCTTAAAAAAAATAATCTACAACTTGCAAGAGAAAACCAGCATCTTACGAACAACCGGGGGAAAACAGTGGGAAAACTGCCAGTGCTGGGACCCCTGGGGACACCTCACACTCCTGGGGACACCTGGCTAGAAAGGGAACAACCGCTCGGCTCCCGGAATCGGTTCCTTGCGTTAGCTCACGCAATGCAGCTGCCTCGAACCGGCCGCATACTGACATCCAGTGAATAACCCCGACAGACCGTCACAATGTACGGCTGGTCTCGGGTACCTGGATTTATTGTTGGGCTTGTACATCACGTACGACAACGTTCACCGACTCACTGACTGAGGAGCTCCAAGCACCCAGTGCTCGTGTTTTGCACCAGGCTGTGGCAACACCCAAACTGCCTTTGAAACCATCGGGTTATCTCCCTCGAGACTCATCTCACACACTCTCCAGCACCTGGGAGCGCAGGCAGTTTGACATTCCAGAAGACTGTTGTTGTCTTGGTCTACATTCGATTCCCAGCACTGGGGTGCCCAAGGTGGCCCCGAGGGGCTAAGCCACGGCTGAGCTCTGAGAAAATTTTACTTAAGTCTTCCTTAATGCAATTTAAGGTCTTTATTGACTCTATTAACTACCACAGACACGGGAAAATGGGCTACCTCCTCCTTGCAACATCCTGTTACGTGACTGAAGAATTTTCTCCTACTGTCTCTTTTTTTTTTTAAAGGCTAAACAATCCCAACTCATTTAATTTTTCACCCACAGACACGTTTTCTAGACTCCCCCAAGTTGTTCCACAGCTGTCTTCGGGTTCACATCCCAGAGCAGACACCGGTACTGCAGCCAGGGTCTAACCAAGGGAGTCCCCGGGTGTCCCCCAGGCTCCCACTCCCCATCCCCAGCACTGTGGGGCCATGTTGGCAACAACCTTGGGATGCTGCAGCCCTAGGGAGGGAATTCTCTCCGAGTGCCTTTGAGGAGTCTCCCAGAGGGGGACAGGAGCTTTGTCTCTGACTTCCAGCGTGCTGAGGAGAAGCTTTTGAGGAAGGATTACAAAGAGCATTTTTCGGGCGCTTACCTTGGCATGGCGTATGACTGAAGGAAAGGAATTGTATCAGCACGACGTGTGGCGTTCAAGGAATGTTGGTGATTTTTCTCCTGTCGGGGAGAGAAGAAAGTCTCGTTAGTCATCGCCTGCAGCACCGACGGCTTCTCAAGCCCAGCCTCAGTTTCTCCAGCAAACCCTCATGTGTTTGGCAATGCTTTTGTACTGCTGCCTGCCTGCCAGGTGGATTTCACAGCTTGGGAACAGAAATACTATATTTACATCTCTCCTCCAAGATAAAAACCCTTCAACAGCCAACGCGACCACAGGACGCCTTTCTCAAGGCTTTCACCACCTTTAGGTCTTGCTACTTACCGGTTATCTGCCTCTCTGCTTGCCCTGTGCTCCTCACCGGGGCATCCAAACTCCTCGAGAGAAAACAGGGGGCTTGGTGCCCGTAACCGCTTTCCTCTCCTGACCCGGGGGGAAACGTTAATAACCATCCTATTCTTGCTACTGCTGAGGAAAAGCTACGGAGTAAAAAAATGACTTTGATATTTGGATTGAGAGGCAGCTGGAATCCACCCCTCTGCCTGCGAGGCGGAAGGATGAGTTACGTGTTTGCCAGGCAGTCAGGACATGCAAAATATGCCCCAGTACCGAACGCCAGGAGTGTGATCGGTAATATGCTTCCAATGGCAGAGCAGATTCCAGCTACTTTTTCTAGAAAAAGGGCCTGATTTTTTTTTTGCATTGTTTCTAAATAAAAAGCAACAAATTAATTTCTGAATGATAAAAACGTACAAATAAAGCAAGCACTGCTGGGCTCGGGGGTGGTTACCCCGTGCTGTCGGAAGGGACACTCCAACAAACAGGTTGGCAGCAGCAGAATTAACTTCTCCTTCATTACTTCAGCCTTAAAGACATTCAAAACTGTGCACCTGATCGTAAAATCCCACAGGACAACATTTGGGATGTCATTTAGCACATCACAGAAAAATGAGGAGGATCCCTTTGTTTGTCCGAGACTGATCCAACTCCTTTTCCTTACCAGCAAAACCCCGAGAACATCTAACTAGCAAGGGAACCGCCTCTCTCCGTGCCTTTGGGAGTGCCAGTCCCCAAGTGTCCCTTTATCTAAAACCCACAGGACAAGGCTCAGCATTGCCAAACGCATCTCGATGCCACCGAAAGGCACGGGACTCGGGTACCAACTCTTCAACGATAGTTTTGGGGTCTAAAGATCTGTAGTTTTAGGTCCTGCTCCTAAAAAATCATAGCAGCAGCATTGCGGCAGCACTGGTTTAGCACTGTCCTGTGTATTTCTCTTCTCCCATCTCCCGACAAAGCAGCACATTTATCTCCAGCCGGAGCCCGCTGCTCCGAGGATTTCAACAAGTCAGCGCAAAGGCAACACAGCCAAGGTCCGTTGCTCCCCTTCCTCACTTAAAAGACTATAAGATGAAAAGTGAAAATGACTGAAAACGAAGATTGTAATAATCAATCACGGATATGAAGGTTAAGAAATTAAAAAGAAACAGAATAGCACAAAAGCAAATCACCTAAGAAGGGAAATACGTTAATGGTCAACTGATCACCGCCTTGTCAATGACACGGATCAATGACACGCGTAATTACTCTGATTTGTGCAACTGCTTGGCACCTAGGGAAACAAACAGTAATGGGACAGCGATGCAGTTTGGGTATGCTGCAAATCCAGAACACTAGGCTCAGAGGAAAAAAAAATATAAATCAGACCATCAGCGGAGTTAACACAAAATGGGGAAGGTCAGAAAAGGGAGGAGAGTGAGCGGCCAAGAGACCTGTTAACAGCTGGACAAAAGCATTTAAGCTGGAGGCACCAGAAAGAACAACATGAATTTTTTTAATGAGCAAAGAAAAAAGCCCACAGAACCCAAATCTGTCATAAAACAGAGACCTGGGAAATGAAAAAAAAAAAAGAAGAAAGGAAAAAAAAACCCAAGAAAAAGTACTTCTCAAGTAATAGGAAAGTTTTTTGTGTTTTTTTTTAAATCATCACTCTAAATACATATATTTGTACTGCAAGTCAGAGTCAAGCAGGCATGCAAGAGGTTAGTTCTACTCACTGTCAGCAGGTTTGCTATCACTTAGGAAAGGTTCCTGCTCCATGATGTCCATTGGTATTTTAATACTTGGGACTTTTTCTGAGTAGGGGCAGTCAGACTGTGAAAGAAACGTGCAAAAGGTCTTAGAATATTGTCACTGCTCGCTCTCTTATCGTTTCCCACAAATTAAAATTATCCTTCATATAGTTTCTGTAGGAATGAGGAAAAGAAAAAAAAAGAAAAAAAAGCATTGTCCAGCTTAGTTGCCTGCTGGCTTCCACCGGCTCCCCATCGCGCCCCGCTTTCCCTCTTCCTTCACAAGACGAAAGGAAAACAGATTGAGAGAATTATCTGGTGTGAGTGTTATCTTCCCCTTTCCCCACCTCACCAGCTCCTTTGCCACCAGCTTATCAGACACCATCCAATTCAGTTTGGAGTTGGCTGCAGGAAATACAGAAACGCAGGCAGGGCGCTGGCTCCTCTGAAAGCTCATGAAGATGTTTTATCCTGGTGTGATTTCCGTAAAACCCTTTTTTTCCTTCCCAACTGCCCTACGAGGAAGAGGGCCAGACGGGACACGGCAGAGGGTCCTTCAGCTGGAGTGTCTCAGCTCCCCTTCTATGTGAGTAGGGTCAAACCCAGTCTCAACCCCCCCTCTAGTTACAGTAAAACAGTTCATCAGGTCTGTACGAATCCTGTATTCCCAGCCAGGCAGGAGAAAGGCTCAACTGGCCAAGAGGAGGTACAAGTGCAGAGAACGGCTGTGCACGGCGTCACCCGGAATTCAGGTACCAGGGTGTTCATACCCCACCGGCTTCCACAATGCACGCTTGTGCTCAGTACAAGGTACTTGGAATTTTATTTATTTTTTTTTAAATAAAAATAACTTCTCGTAGCCAAGGGAAGGCTGACATTGCATAATTTGGCACAGGAGGTGAGGCGGCATTTGCCAGGCAGGTTACCAGATCTGTGGCCCTGGAGAGACCTGGAGCCAGAAAATCTCTCTCCCTGGATTATTTTTTTCTAATTCTTTTTTAACATAGCTGAAATCCAGTACAGTATTTCCTACTCCCATAGCAAAATGTCTCCTCAGAAGTATTTTTATGAGGCTGAGGGATAAGCAAAGCTTAAATAAAGAAGATGTGGCAGAAAACTACGGCGGCAACAAAGTCACCCCCAGTCCCCAGCTGTTTGGGACTACACATTAAGCAGAGAATAAGGACTGGGCAACCCCTCCAACCTGTGGCTGTTCCAGTGCCAATAAATAAATGTAAGAGATCTGTGCAATGGCTCAGAGTCTGCTTTAAACTTCACCATGGAAAGTGAACAGAGAGACAGAGATGCAGCAGTTGGCAAAAATGCCCCAAAGGGGAGAAAAGAACTTTGACACATCACTGCCTCTTCAACTAAACATACCAGCCTGAGATTTTAATCTTAAAAAAAAGTCTGGCCTTTCTTGGATTGTGCATTTTGGACATAAAATCAGAGAGAAAAACCAAGGCGCTTGATTTTCCATTGGGCAAATGCAGCAATTAGCTGCACGAATTCATACTTTGCTGGAGGGAAAACTGGTGAGACTATGGCAGCTCCTTCTTCACTGCCTACAATTGCTACCAAACCCCCAGTGAGAACTGTAAGCGAGCCCTCGCTGGTGCCGAGAGCCGTCCCCACTAACAGCAGGCTCTGCTGTATCTAACGCCACGCGCACCAGCAGCGCCCAGTTCTCTTCACTGGGCTCTCATCCACGCACTGCCCGCCAGCTCCCACAGTACTGACGCTGTGGGAGCAGGTTTCTGGAAGGGAAAGGGTGAAAATAATCACATGAATAATGCCAAGTGCTTTACAGTCAGGAAGCTGGTAAAAATGCTGAAAAAAAACCCACAAAGAGTTAAGAACCAACATTTTGCATAAATTCTCTGGCCCATTAGGTCAAGTACTGTACCTGAAATCCACCAAAAGCCTGAGAAGAGAGGAGACAGCTTAAACCACAGCAGGGATACGGGAGCCACAGCTCAGGATACCACGCTGCTGGACTCTAATCGGTCCAGAGGAAGGGATGGAGTCAAACCTTCGTCCGCTATTCGCTGTGTACAGTGGGGCATTTTCTCTCGTTTGCATTTGTACAAAATTCTCCGCTGAAGGAAACCCCCAACCTCAGCCTCCCAAGTACTGGGGGGACGATGGGGAAGGGGAGCTTGCTGTCTGAAATCAGAGTCAACCTTCCCAGCTGGGAGCCAGCCTGATTTAACAAGGCGTGGGACCAGGCTAGCACCTACATCGCGGCTCCCTTGCCCTACGGAAGCTCCACCTTTGCCTCTTGCAGCGCACACGCTCTGGTTTGCACAGCACATATTCTTTAGGGAAAAGCCTTCACCTGTTTGCTCACTGGAACAGCCTGACTCTGTTTTCTCTAACACAGATGTGCAGAGATGTCATAAGGACGTAAAGCGTAAAGGACGCTGCTTCTGGCTGCTCCTCCCACTTGTCCTCCCAACCTTGAGCAAGACCAGGCATCGTGCCGGTCTGGGGAAACCTCTGGAGCTGCTTTTCCTCTTGAGGACACCAGATTTATTACCTAACCCACAAGGAGGGCTGATCTGGTGGATCCGCTCGGCGCAGAAAGGATCCAGACAACACGCAGCGGGAACCCTCCAAGCACACAGTGGGGCAGAACGACCCCGGGGCACCTCCGACCTTCTGGTCTGGTGGCAGCAGTGCTTCCCATGGCTAACCAGTGGCTTGCACTCTCCTTCTGGCTTCGCTGCAAAAAGATCTCCTGGGTAACATACTGACACAGCCCCGGAGCTCAACACCTGGGCGCTGCAGCTCAGTTGCTGCTTTCCTCCTCCCAGCCATGTCGAAATGGGATTATTTTTTTTTTTCTCTAGTTTCAGGCGATCTTACCTGAGGTAGGACCAAAGACTACACTGCAGAAGGGCATGTATGTTTTTTAAATGTTTAGGTCATGAGTATTATCAACAGAAAAGAGTCTTCCCTGCAATATGACAAGTCCCATCTTTTTGTGCTTTTAAAAGGAATAACTAAAAACATGCCGCACAAGAAAACCAGGGAATATTCAGAAGTAACAAAGCGCCTTATGAAAACCATTCTCCTCCTAAAATGTAAAAGACAATGACAGGGGAGAAAGGCAGAGGAGGGAAAGATGAACATGACAGGGCGATGAAAGGCATTCTAGAGAAGGGCATGACATCTCAGCAGGTATCTAGTGCTTGTGTGGAAGGTGTGATTTCATTCTCAGCAAGGCCAGCACCACCTACCACGGGCTGGTGACGTCTGGAAAAGGGAAGGCAATGCAGAAAAGAAGTTTTGGTTGGGGCCGATTTGCTGCAGCAACATAAGACTGAGCTGGGTGGCTTCAGAAGAGGCTGGGAAACGGCCACCCCAGAGCTGGGGAGGGGCACGGACCATCAGCCGGCATTAACTAGCTAGAAATGAATAATTCGACAAGAGTGGAAAGCTCCTTACATCATCATTGTCACTGTCCATACTGCCCTTCTTCTTTTTCTTCTTCTTCTCGTCCTCTTTCTTTTTCTTGTCCTTTTCTGGAATGACGTCGTCAAGGAAGCTTAAGTCATGCTGGGAGAAGAGGTAGTCCATGGCTTTTCTGACTGCCACGAGCGCCAGGATCTGAAAAGGCAGAGAGGGACTTCTCAGTCACCTTCACCTTGAACTGTGAGCGCTCTGTACATTCCTAACTAAGGTTCAAGGAAAAAGACATTCATTTTTTCGCTCCTGATTTAGCTAATCCCTTCCCTCCATTTGACGTGCCTCCCAGCACTGAGTCTCCTTCTTGGTTTTGCCGATTTGTGTTTTTTTTTAAAAGCCAGGCAGACACTTTCTGTACAGTAATCAGAGTGGAGTGGAAAAAGGAAAACTCTGCACCTCTCATTCATTTGTGCAGCTCAAGGAGAAAATGTGGCAAATTTCACCTTGGCAGCCAGGAACCGTCAAAACTAACTACACCTGTCTGGAAAAAAATTAACTTGTTTTCCTCCAGAGGATTTACGTTAACAGCAGCCACGGCAACGTTTACCCCGTGCTGTCTTACATCAGCGCCACGAACAGAGCGCAGAGCCCCAGGCTGGGGATTTGCCAGGGGAGGACGGGATTTGCGGGTCTGTGGGAGGTTTATGGCTGCATGGGGAACGCCCAGGCGAGGAAAGGGAGGCAAGGGCTGGGCGAGATGGAGAAGGTCACCCACCATGACGGGGAATATGATGGCAGCCACGGTGGACTTGAGGATCCAGAGGAGGGCCAGGCACACCACCTGCAGGAAGGTGAACAGATGGACCCTGCGCAGCGGGACGTGGCGCAGGTAGATGAAGTCAGGCTGGTGTTTCAGAGGCATCAAGAGCAGCTTCAGACGATCCATGAACTGGAAAGGAAAAGAAACAGATGTCCAAATGAAACACGGGACGCACAAAAGAGACATACAAAGGCATCGGTAAACTGTGACCTCGGATCAACCTGCTTTCCTTCCAGAAAGGAAACACGCCAGAAAGCGCAGCACAGCTCCTCTATCCCCCCCGACCTGCGGGCGTGTGTAGCCCACCCTCCACGAGGCACAAGTTCAGGTCTTTGGTCTGCGCGACATTGGGCACCTGAAGGGACACAGGAGCTGAGCATCTCTCAAAGCAAGACCTTAAGGTGCCATTATTTTAAGGAGCAGGTCTCCACGTGTGTAAGGCAAGGAACGAAGGTATGGGTATATATTTCTCTGCTGGCACTGAAAAAACCGGCCTGATGTGCAGCTGGGGACACAGGGGACGTTCTCCTGAAGGAAGCACTTTGTTACCCCCAGAACAAAGCAAACAAGATGAATGCCCAAACTACAGTCAGCATCGAACTCTGCGCCACTTCTGCCACCCTCCCCTGCCCCAGTCCTACCAACAAAAGACATTCAGCGTTTAAAACCAGTGTTTTTTTCCAAATAAACTGGGTCAGCAGAGGTAAGGGCAGACATCATGTCACCAGGGAACAGAAAGGCACCGAAGCAAAGACAGAGGAGGGCAGACAGCTATTCAGGCAGCGTCCCTTGCCCCGACGCTGGACCGGATGGACTTGGAGTTAAACCAAAATCGGTGTTTCTCATCGAGTGAAAAACATCCTTCATCAGGGGAAAACAAGCTGCCCAGTCCCCTGAGCACCTGGGCCAGGAAGCAGGGGAAATGCCCTCCGGCAGAACCAACCCCAGGGTGAGCATTAC
>WKFP01014834.1:1109511-1151271 GCA_011057875.1 Pterocles orientalis | reverse complement strand
ATCAGAGTGGAGTGGAAAAAGGAAAACTCTGCACCTCTCATTCATTTGTGCAGCTCAAGGAGAAAATGTGGCAAATTTCACCTTGGCAGCCAGGAACCGTCAAAACTAACTACACCTGTCTGGAAACAAATTAACTTGTTTTCCTCCAGAGGATTTACGTTAACGGCAGCCACGGCAACGTTTACCCCGTGCTGTCTTACATCAGCGCCACGAACAGAGCGCAGAGCCCCAGGCTGGGGATTTGCCAGGGGAGGACGGGATTTGCGGGTCTGTGGGAGGTTTATGGCTCCATGGGGAACGCCCAGGCGAGGAAAGGGAGGCAAGGGCTGGGCGAGATGGAGAAGGTCACCCACCATGACGGGGAATATGATGGCAGCCACGGTGGACTTGAGGATCCAGAGGAGGGCCAGGCACACCACCTGCAGGAAGGTGAACAGATGGACCCTGCGCAGCGGGACGTGGCGCAGGTAGATGAAGTCAGGCTGGTGTTTCAGAGGCATCAACAGTAGCTTCAGACGATCCATGAACTGGAAAGGAAAAGAAACAGATGTCCAAATGAAACACGGGACGCACAAAAGAGACATACAAAGGCATCGGTAAACTGTGAAGCGTGACCTCGGATCAACCTGCTTTCCTTCCAGAAAGGAAACTCGCCAGAAAGGGCAGCACAGCTCCTCTATCCCCCCCAGCCTGTGGGCGTGTGTAGCCCACCCTCCACGAGGCACAGGTTCAGGTCTTTGGTCTGCGCGACATTGGGCACCTGAAGGGACACAGGAGCTGAGCATCTCTCAAAGCAAGACCTTAAGGTGCCTTTATTTTAAGGAGCAGGTCTCCACGAGTGTAAGGCAAGGAACGAAGGTACGGGTATATATTGCTCTGCTGGCACTGAAAAAAACCAGCCTGACGTGCAGCTGGGGACACAGGGGACGTTCTCCTGAAGGAAGGACTTCATTACCCCCAGAACTGAGCAAACAAGATGAATGCCCAAACTACAGTCAGCATCGAACTCTGCGCCACTTCTGCCACCCTCCCCTGCCCCGGTCCTATCAACAAAAGACATTCAGCGTTTAAAACCAGTGTTTTTTTCCAAATAAACTGGGTCAGCAGAGGTAAGGGCAGACATCATGTCACCAGGGAACAGAAAGGCACCGAAGCAAAGACAGAGGAGGGCAGACAGCTATTCAGGCAGCGTCCCTTGCCCCGACGCTGGACCGGATGGACTTGGAGTTAAACCAAAATTGGTGTTTCTCATCGAGTGAAAAACATCCTTCATCAGGGGAAAACAAGCTGCCCAGTCCCCTGAGCACCTGGGCCAGGAAGCAGGGGAAATGCCCTCCGGCAGAACCAACCCCAGGGTGAGCATTACAATCCCCCCGTTGTCCCCTGCCCGAACGTGGGCTTGCTGCCCGTTGCTGCAGCCAGATTCATCTCCAACCAGTGAATGAAAGTCAGGGCTGGTTTAAAGAATACCCAAGGAAATTCTCAGGGCGCTCACAGAACAGGGAGTCTTTTCCCATTAGAGCACAACCAAGCGCTGAAGAGAAAGGCCACAATTAATAGGGTGCCAGAAAGCAACAAAAACCCTTCCAGCTTCCTAGTGCCAATTAAAGACACTGTGAGAAAGGCTCCTTACGTAATATTTCCCCTACGACAAAGAAAAGGGGCTTGGCTTCCCTTCCCTGGCAAACAGCAATGTTCCCGCTCGTTAATGTTGCAGAATAACACCATAAATCACCTTCCCTACAACAGACCTCCCCGCAAAGGACCTGAACCAGCGCGCGGCAACACTTGGGAGCAGTTGCTCCCCTCCCCAGGAAGGAAAAGGAGGCTGGAGAGCTGTGAAACCCCGCACTGGGTCATGATTGCTGCCTTGGGGGAAGGTCCAGCGCGGAGCCTGCTCCCAGCAGCTCGGGGGACTCACCTGCACGCCGTTGAGGGAAGCGACGCCCATGTAGAGGAAGACGCCGTAGAGCACAGGCATGGGGATGAACTGTTGGGGAAGAGCAGGAGAGACCCAGTGAATAACCTCCCGTACGCAACGCGCCGTTCACACCCCAGCAGCGTAATCCCCGACCTGTGATCAACTCAGATCGCACCTACGAGGGGATAACGCAGAGTAAGAGAGCCAGCACTCCTTCTGCTGTGTTTTGAGAGCTGCAGGAATACCTGTGCTAGCACTGGAGGGCTGAAGAGCAGGGCAGGGGCCCAGCGAGCCCCGGGCTCTCCCAGGTCACTGGGGCTTGGACGGCTCTCCAAGGAACAAAGGGAGAGAAGCCAGCCAGCACCAGTTAGTCAGCAAGTTAAAGAACAGGCGGGGTAAAACATATTCCGGTAAGCTTCAAACTGCTTTTCACCTCTTGTTCTGCTGAGACGAGCAGCAGAAGGTAGAGAAGAAGAAGAGGCAGTGGGATCCTGTGGTATGTCGGGCTCAGCAAGCTGCGAAAAACCATCCAGAAAGGCTCTTGAACCCCAGCTCAGCAACGCCAGTCATGCCAACCACATCTCTGACCGCTCAATCTTTCACTCCCACTAATCCAGAACTACTCACAACCACAGGACAGTGAGTTACACGCTTCAGTGCCAGGAACTGTCTTTTCAAACTTCAACTCCTGCTGCCTTGAGCGCGCAGCGCTGCCCATTCCTTCATCGCCGGTCCTACAACTGGGGACATCGTCCTTCGGAGGCGAGGAAGGCTCAAAAGCAGGCAGTGCGACTGCCTGCACACGGTGACAACACACATGCTCCCCAGAAAGAGCAGCCGGCCCTTCGACCTAAGGCACAAAACTTTCCGCAACAGCAAAAACACCCGCGCGGCTGCCAAGAGGGGGGAGCGCTCCTCGGCCCAACAGCGGGATTGTGTGCAGCCAGCGCGGCGTGACGGGAACGGGAGCTAAATAACGGCCTTTGTGCCATTTCTTTGGATCTGAGAAGGACAGAGCGAGCCCTGCCGCCATGGCTCCGTGCAGTGACGGGCGGCTGCCACCAAACGGCAGCCACAGCACGGCCAGAGCGACCTCCTGCGCCAGGAACGACTGTTCTGCAACCTGTGCGTGCAACTCACTAAAGAGGCACACAACACGGCAGTTACTCAGTGTTTTACCAGGTTCCCCACCATATTATTAATCGTTTACTAGGTGGGAAACACGGTGCCATGCGCACGTCCCAAATGCAGGCACTTAATCCGGGGCACGCAAGCACCAAGGTCACCAGCCTCTGTGCGTAACGCCGTCTGAGACCCCAGCCTCACCGCCTGCGTTTTCCCCTTCCCTCGCCCGAGTCTCATTCTCTGTCATCTCCTGTGAGCGTCTTGATTTTCAGTTTATCCTTCTATTGGCTTTATTTGCTTCTGTGAAGGAGTTGCTTGGGTATTTCAGGTTAAAAGCCAAATGTTTTTCCTGCAGCCTGTCTTCAACAGCCTGCCGTCACCGTGGAGCGAAGCGGGGAGGGACAGGGAGAGGCTCACGCAGCCGCGGGCGTCCCAGGGATTCAAAACCCTCGCTGGATCCCAGGGATTAGACAAGACAAGATAATACCTCCTCCAGCAGGCTGGGCAGGAAGCTTTCAGAGTTTAGCTTTCTGTTCATTTACATTGCTCTCTTTCTCTCCCCTTCTATTTCTTTCTTTTTTTTTTTTTTAAAGTCCAAATATTATTTCACCATCGCATGATAATTAATCCTGTAAATCATCCCTAGGTGAAACTTCAGCACATTATCCTGCAGAGCAGCAAGCAGCACTTTCATTCGGGAAGATTTTCTTTTGGCAAACCATGCACTGACGACGGGGTTGCTGGCTGAGGCACTCCGAGCAAACCCGCCGCTCGCCAACAGAATTAAAAATGTATTTATAGGAAAGTGCCTGTCATCCTCCCAGCAGGGCCAAGGCTATTTCTGTGGGGATCTGCCACAGCTGAGCAGAAAGCTCGGTGACGCTGAAAACCAGCACAAACACCGCAAACCCCACAACAACCCAAAGATGGGATTATTCTGGGGATTGCCTGTTCTATTGAATTTGGGATCGTTTGTGTTCAGTTTGCTGTTGGCATGAGAAGACTTAACTGTTCTGCAATGCGGTGAGCAAAGCAGGAGACCCTGCCGCTGGAGTTTGCTAAAGGGCCTGAAATGCTTCCAGGTGCTTCCCGCTGGCACGTGGGCGAGGAGCGTGCCGCTCTATCCTCAGGCATCCTCCCGCCAGGATCTTCCCCTTACGCACTCTTAGGGGAAGCACGGACAAATCGTTAATGAATGAAACAATAACAGGGGAAGTAATAGACCCCAGCGGAATAGAGGAAAAGAGGTCTTACGAGGAAAGGTCACATCAAGTAACAAACGGAATTATTACAATCAGGCATTAAGGGCACAGAAAAGCCTTTGTTTGTGCAGAGGAAGAACTCGTTACCAAGACATAAAAATCTGCTAGTTGTAAAAACAACCTTAGGAATCAAGAACAGGAATGCACTGACTTTTTTAAAGCCACTTTCTCCATTTGATAGCCAGGCAGCATCAACGCTCTCTGCCTGCCGCCTCCCCTCCAGGCTCCCATCTAACCGTGCCTCGCAGCCCCCGCCGCTTCCAGCCTCCTCGGGACCACAAACTTGCTTTGGTCCAGACACAGGTCTGCTCCATCACCGAGTTATCGCGGATGGTGCCACTGCTGAAGCGCGTTTGTTACCATTCTGAAACTCCTGCTCGCACCATGGGTGTACGGATCCATGGAGACGGGCTCCTGCGGCTGACACCTCCCGCTCAGCACCACTCAAATCCTCATCCCCAAAGAAGGCAGTATCCTCCACAAGGAATGGAAAAGCAGGTTTTCCAGTTTCATTCTATGATCTGACGGTCCATTATGCTCTGTGGCTATGCGCCAACAAACTGCAGGTCTTGGAGGATCGCTACCTACCCAGCTGAAATGGTACCTCAGCAGCACATCAGTGCAGAGCCTTAGCTAAACTCACAAGAAAAAAAAATCAGGAGATTAAGAAATCACGTTTAATTGCTCTGTTTCCTCCAGAAACGTGTTTTCCGCACTGCTGAGCTGGGCATCGCTTCGGAGCGATAAGGGGTGTGCTATCTTGGAAGGATCCAGCCTGTAAGAATGAAAACGTGACCGTTGTGCTGGCTCTTTGCACAAGAAGCCAGGCGAGCTGCAGGAGCCTCACGCTGCCGAGGCGCGTGCCTTGGCAGCGGTACCAGGCAGGGTACAGCTCCACTACGCAGTGGCAACTGTCCCAAAGATTTTTGGCCATAACTGTACCCGCGGACTAATACCATCAGCTGTAGGTGCTGCTCACTGCCATCGGTTCTGTGTATTCTCCTCTCATGGAAACAACCTCCTCGCACATGGCCTGGGAGCAAGCACCAAATGGAGATTTTCTTCGGGTACACAGAGAAGGTGCTGAAAATGTGTCCGTGACAACTAACACGTACTGGAGGAACCGGGCTCCCCGATAGTGTGGTGTTGGCCAGGATGTTTGCAGGACTCGTGTTCTCCTCTAGAAGCAGCTAGACTTCGGGGCCGATGAGAAACTGAGACATCTATAGGCTGTGGCACTTCCCCCAAAACATCCTCAGCCAGGTCCAGCTCCGCCACGTGGTGCAGGATCATTCCACGCTCTGCGCTTGATGGCTTCTTCCAGAGCAAGAGAGCAAAGTCCCTTTCAGCTGCCAGAGGAGAGGACTCCCAGGAGGGGATCTGTCCCGAGAGACAGTGCCGCAGAGCTGTCAGCCCCCAGCAGCTCCGCACGCACGGACCACACGCAAAGGGGCAAACCCAGGACAGGAGTGCTCGGGGGTGTGGGTGCACAGACCTAACTCACGGGCACACGCAAGTAGATGCCAACGGGTTTTTCTTGACTACGCATCCAACTGTTCACCTGCACCCTCCACACAGCAACCCCGCTGCGCTGCCAGCCACCCTCCCGTCATGTCCTCAATAGGCTCTCAAGCTCTATCCACCGTATATTTTCCACAGAACACACGCACAGCAGAAGCATGAGTGCAAAATAAAAGGAAGAATTTGCATTTTTAAAATGAAAAAAAAAATCCCAGCTCCCAAAACCACCAGCCCTGACGTTTTTCACT
Organism: Pterocles orientalis; assembly: GCA_011057875.1. Classification (NCBI taxonomy): domain Eukaryota; kingdom Metazoa; phylum Chordata; class Aves; order Pterocliformes; family Pteroclidae; genus Pterocles; species Pterocles orientalis. Next base: position 1,145,194 of record WKFP01014834.1, on the reverse strand, counting down.
ATTACTGTCCAAGCACACTACAACGATGTTATTTTTTCCTTCCAGAAAGTTTGCATTTAAGCTTCTATAAAACTGTAAAACTGCATCAGTAATTCTCACTCATCTCCTTTTCCACACTTCAATGACGAGGTTTTTAGTAGCAGAAAAATAGCCCGACCGTTGCTGTGGTCCTTGCCACTCGCGTGGACCTGGCCGTGTGAGCAGAAGGAAGCGGAGAAGGTGAGGTGCTTACCTTTAGGATCGGAGCCATAAAGACAGACACACCGGTCAGAATGAAAACAATGACTCCGGTGACTCTCTGCTCCCTGGAACAAAATCACTGAGTTAGCAGCATGGCTTCACCTTTTGTTCTGGTTTTATTCCCTCTCAGAGTACTCAAAGCCAGCAGAAAGCCTGACAACTCCTTTTCGCAGCCACATTTTCAAAGCAGACTGGCGACTACAAGCCAACAGCATCAGGCAGGTATCTGGGTTCTAATCGAGCCTCACACACACCAGGTTCTGAACACCAGAGGAGTTTCTGTACACTGTCCTAGCTCCTCTGTTTGTGGATCAACAGAGTATTGCTACTGAGCGAGGAGGAGCGTGTTTCCATGTTAAACATTAGAAACCACTAACCAGCTAACCAAATTCTCTGCACGGCAGTATTTATAGCATGCAAATGGGTCACAAATCATTAGCTCTCCAGTCTTAATTCAAGTAGCACATTTTGAGTCCTGCCCACAGCACTCCGGCAGCTGGATGAATGCTGTCTCTCACCCCACTCAGCACACAAAGCACAATGAAGTTTGCAATCCCTGGTTCAGGTCTTCGTGGGGAGCTGGGCATGTGCCCCCACCGGCACCCACCTCTGAAAATACTTTTGCCAACAGTATGTCTGAGTACTGGAAGTTAGGCCATTCCATTTCTATTGAGTTGCCTAAACAAGTGGGCTGATTTCCAGCAGTGCTCCTATTGACATCATTTAATTAAGGCAGCCAAACAGGGAAAAAATTACTTGATCGAGTAAATTGATTACTCTAGGCATGACAAGTTTAAATTTGTTACCATTATATTTGCTAATGAGTGCTTGTCTAAATTCCACGGATAGGAGGTAAATTTACCATGTACTTCTTTTTCTCAAACTGGAAAACTGTCTGACCTGGCTGGATAAACTTTTGAGGAGTTCCAAGGGGATTTGTCCAAGGAATTGCTAGAGAGCTGTGCCGCCAAACCTCACAGACGGCTTTTGGAAACTCCCCCTGAACCTCTGCACGTGTCCTGCTCGAAGCAAGACCATTTATAGTACAAACTGATCTTTGTGGGCAAACAAGGCAATTGAGGCCTTTCTGGTTGGACATACCTCACTCCCAAAAACTTGGGCTGTTCTCCAGGGGCTGAAGTTTCTGTCTCCATCTTCAAGCTGTCGATATGAGCGATGGAGATCACAGTAGCAGCAACATACCAGGGCAGACCCATAAAGGAGCAGATGATCATCAGGATGGCCACCCAGAACAAATCCAGGTGATACCCAGCACCTTTCTGCGAAGGGAAAAAAAACAACCTTCAGTTTAACTATTCCACACACCCACAGAACAGCCAGGGCTCTGGCACCGGGGTGGAGACACACCAAGCAAGCAGCATTTCCTTCTACAGTGCCTTTTGGCCAACAGGAATTGCTGAAATAGCAGAGTAGGACTCATTGCTCCTCAAAGGACGAAACCAGGGGAAACAGGTAAGCACTGCAGCTCTGGCAAGCTCTGAAAACACGAGCATGCAGTGAGCACAGCAGAGCAGCAGGCTTGCAAGCAGCCTGCGAAAAAACCCAGCACCTTGTGTACACCACCGAGTCCTTGGAGGCTGGGGTGGTACAAGCCAAGCCCTGCGACCAAACAGCTCTTTAGTTACTCGACACAGCAGAGCGAGAGTTAAATACCATCAAAGAGCACTGCGTTCATAAAAAAATGTTTGGCAAGATACACATTGTATTTTGTAAATACCATAATCAAGCTCTCAATATATATCTCTCCACGTATGAGAAATATATAGAACATATATTGATATATATACTCAATATATATCTCTCCATCTCTCCATATCCATTATATAGAGATATACACACACACATATCTTGGTTATAATGGGTTCACACTGTTCTGAAGGAGCTCTGCAATTGTTTCTTAAAAAAACAAAACCGAAACCCCTCTATAAAGTGCTATTTTTATAATTTAATGTTCCCAGTTTTCAATGCGGTACCATGGTGACAAGAAATCCAATGCCCAGCAGCATCCCACCCCGCTGTGGCCTCCCTGCAGCGTGCACAAAACCACGACAGCCCGTGTTGACAGCACGAGCGGCAGCAAGAGAGTTTGGAGAGGGCGAGCGGATGGAAGATCGTCGCCAGAGCAGGTGGGCGGCTCGCGACCGCGGGAGCCCTTCATCCTTCTGCTCTGCTCCAAGTGCACAGGGCTTCTTTCAATGTAGCAGGAGGCCAAGGTCGGTACCGTTGCGTGCCAAGGAACCAACTGCGAGATTTCGGACTCAGGACTTCACAAACGGTCCGGGTCCTGCTGATCGAGCCTGGTGCTGGGGCATCTCCCAACACCCAGCCCTGTGCTCTCCCAGGGGATGCACCAAGAACAGCTCATGGGCTCACACCCCATCGGCAGGAGAAAGCTGCCCTCATTCTTCACTCCTTTTCAAAGACCTCTGATCTCCTGGTTTTTAAATCCCTTAATGAACTAGGACAGGAAATCCAGCAGTCACGGGTGCCAAGAGAAGGACAGAAACCAGAGAGCCACCAAAGAACAGGACCTTCAGAAAAATACCAGAGGAATCCCTAAGGTTTGCTGTTTTAAAGAAGATTAACCTTTCTTTAATCCTGCTGAATTTGATTTTATTGGAAAGAACAACTGATCCGGACCTGCTCGGTGACCCAGGAAGGAAAGCAACCCAGCTTGTCTTGAACAGCGCTCACTGTTTTCCTAACACGTGTGCTGCTTACCTTGGCCGGCCGGCAGCACCGGGACGGTCACCCTGCGACACCCTGCCAATACGTCAGGAGCAGGAGACAGACCTAAAACCCAGGCGGTGTCAAGGAAACGTACAGCCACCCAGGCGAGGGGCAGGACACCAGCAGAAAGCACATCTGCGCTAACAGCACCCTCGGACGGGCTCGCTGACGCCTGTGCTCTGCCTTGCCTCCCTCATCGCCTCCATCCGACGGCTGCACAGACCTGGATGGCAAAACGGGACGTTCTGAGCGTGGTTTCAAACCAGCCCCATCAGCCGGTGCCCGGCATGACACACAACAAACCCTTCCCCATCCCTGCTGTGCTGACTTCTTCCTCCAGGTCAGGCTCAGGATGGTCTCGAATCGCAGGTCAGTGTCTAACAGTGACCACACAGACCGAACGTCCCCCTCTTTTGCCAGTAAAGGCGTCGCTCACATCAGAGCTCCATTTCCAGCAGCTCTCGATGTAACTGATGAAGCAGATATCTAAAGACCCGGCACTACCCACGTTTTGAGCGAGTCTTTACTCTCACAGGTTAGACCACTTGAAACGCATCCCATTAGCAGGAAAGGAGAGCCTCCTCTTACAGGAATTTAATATTTTTCAAAAGACCTGACCGTGCAGGGAAAGGAAAAACCCTACAGGCATGAATACCTGCATAGCGCCAGTCTGGAAAGTTTATTTTAAAAACATTACTACATCCTAGGCTGTTATATGTCAGCGGATACAAAGCTCTTCTTTAAATAACATCCAACCGTAGCTATGCCCTTGGTATGTCCCAAATCTCTGCAGCTTATTGCTTGCATTTTACAGCCCTGTAAAGCCAACACAGCTGTCGTACTTGTCTCTGGCCATACCCACCACAGGTGGAGTCCTGCAATCGCCCCAGCACCCCAAAACCTCGTTTTTTTCCCCCACCTAGAAGGGAAGCGGTAGCTGGCTGGTTTTGCGAAATCCAACTACTCCTGGCATGGGTCCTGTTTGTGAAGGAAGCAGGTGGAGCAGTCCCAAAGCTTCTCAATGTGGGAATGCTTCAGGCCACACAACGGTGAAGCCAATCAAAATTAGTAAGTGCTTCCTGAACAAGACACCATGAGCTGGCCCCGCACAGGGTTCTCGCTGCAGGAGAAAGGCAAATGCTGTTTGCGCAACACTCGAGGTTTTAAAATCCATCAGTGGTTTTCCTGTCAAAAACTCTGCGTTAGTCAACAAAATACATGTTGACGTTGAACAGCAGCGACGAAGTTTCTGAGGTGGCACGTGCGTTGGGCACTGCCACAGGCCCTCCTCCACCTCTAGCACAGAAAAGGCACCGAGCAGCTCCTTGCACACGTGCAAGACACAACGCACACCCACCTTGAGCTTGTGCTCCTTCCTGTTGACGATGACGGCTGTGATTTGCTGGTCCATGAAGATGAGGATCGTCACCAGCAGTGCAGGGATGGCTGCTGCCAGGTACACCCACCACGGGTTCCCTCCGAAAGGTGGGATGAACCAACCCCTCTCGGGACTGGTTGGCTTTTAAGGACAAGGGAAGGAAAGCTTGCGTTAGAGCGGCAATCCAGGAGCGATGACGTTCTAAACACACTTGTACTTCCAGCAACCGGGCTTTTCCTTCCATTGAATGGCTACAGGGAGACACTTGGAGGTTTGTGACAACTTCATCCTTCCCATAAACAGCAAGAAAAGGTTCTTCCAAATTAACCATTGCTCATTGTGGATTAGCTTTTGCAAGCTGATGGCAACAAGGACACAAGGAGGCCTGTGAGAGGCTCGCTGGCAAGCACCCTGAGCAGCTTCTTGAAGTGCTTCCAAGGACCTGAACAAGGGAACGTGTGGCCCCTGGGGTGACCAAGCACACAGCCCAGCTCATGGGAGCCCTGGGTGCAAGAGCCTGCACCACCCAAGGGAGGTGGGAGAAGCTGGGTCTACGGAGGAAGAATTCAGGAGAGAAATCAGCCAGTGAAGTGATGCTCATAAAAAGGGTATCACCTGCTCAAAACAGTCTTTTCCAGATAGCTGACCGCTTTCCTGTTTGGAGGGAAAGTCATTTTACACAGGGCAGAGGGGTGGAAAAGGGAACTGACTCCAGAAACCACAAAACAAGCTGACAAGGACCTACCTTGAACTCACTTGGCACAATTAGTTTTGGTGTGTCCACACCTACCAGGGCATCTATTCCACAGAAAATCAAAATGGACAAGATAATGGCAAAGTCACTGATGAGCTTCCGGGCCTGAAACAGAAGTTGAGACCGTAACAGTAGTTAGCACTCTGAAACACTAATTCACCCAGGCTTTAGGTTCTAGGTGACACTCCAGCCTTGCGTTCAGTGGCAAGACAAGCGAATAATTTATTCGTTTGTAGAAACAAAGGTGCGCATTGTAACGTCTGATGCCGTTTTCCCGAGCGTGCCTTGGTACTTTATTGCGCTGTCTGAAAGCCAAACGACTAAGCCTAAATGGAAGTATGAAAACAAGCCCAACGAAAAAGAAAACTGCTTTTGTAAGAAACTCCCATACGAGTCCTTCGAGGCAGGCTCGCTGATATTGCGTTCAACAGCAGCCAACAACCACTAGTATGGAGACCTAGTTCCTCTGCAGCAGGGTCTGAAGAGACTTCTCAGGCTCAGCTTCCAATGTTAACAGATATTGAACATTTACAAATGAACCTATAAAAACAGTGACTTTTTTAGACACATAAAATACCGACTCCTCCCGTTTGCCTTCTGATCTCCAATTCTTTAGGGTCCACATATTCGTGTTTTTCTGTGCGGGGCCAGAGACTGCTTTTTTGACACAAGTCGAGCTAGTCATGTTATCACAGGATTTATAAGGCATGTGGCTTTACAAAAACTACTGTGTTATCCCCAGACTCAGTTACCCAGGACTGCTAGTAAGTGATTGGAAGGGGCTTGGTGAGCACTTCCACCAGCACCCTCAGACCCCTTGGGTGGATACCGTCCAGCCCCATAGACTCGCGCGTGTCTAAGTGGCGTAGCAGCTCACTAACCATTTCCCTTTGGATTATTCACTCCGCTCCCTGTCTTCCAGCTCAGGGGCCTGGGTAGACCCAAACTTCCTCAACAGATGAGATGTTCTGCATGAGTGGAGGAGATTATGTTGGGTTTTGTTCAAGTAATAAACCAACCTAAACAGACAGGAGAAGAAACTAGGCTTCTCAGTTAAATCCTCAACACGTGCTGAAGAGCACAACTCTACTGAAGTCATTGGAATACAACCTAAAGCCAACACTGGTCAAGCCCCAAAATTTAACTGGGCAGGACCCACCGTGTTTGTCTGTGTGATCTTTTCAGAGCTGTTGTTCCTTCCAGGTTTCCCTGGTTCACATGGTTACAGATAAATTGAACTGCATTCCAGCCTGGATGGAATTTATTTCCTTTTTATTAAAAATAATAAAGGTTCAATTGTAAGACAGCAGAACAGCAAACATCCACACAGGATAAATCCCCATGTGTCAGAATGCCAAAAATGGGGGGCAGGGAGGCAGGTCGCAGGGAAAAACCTGCCTTTGTTACACATGGAAACTGCCAGCTCGCACGCGTGTCAGGGGAGCTTTAGCTGGGGAGACAACACAAGCAGACACACCTCAGAGATGCAGACAAGCTGGCTGGGAGTCTGAGCAAACCCTTGTTTCAATCAATGCAGAGCTCTTTCAGCTCATCCGTATTTTGCACCTTATCCTCAGAGACAAAAGGGAATTTCAGCTTTAGGTCCCCACCGTAACAGGTGGACCAGACGTGGACTGGAGCAGAGTCCAACGTTTTTGCATTTCTGAGCATTGCCCACGCCACGTGGTAACGTGAAAGATGTGCCTCTGTTTTCCTGCTCTGTATGGACAGCTTTTACTCAGTGACGGAGCAAAGGGCTCCTTTAGTCCTCCCCTAATACTCCTCCTGGCTATAAGCAGGGAGACTCTGACATAAGGATTTGATAGCCCCTTTTGGTCATTCGATCTCTGTAAAACCAGAATCCTACCCCAGAGTCAGCGTGTCACATGAAGCTGTGTGTCACCCTGAAAATGGCCAGCTGAAATTATATATGCCTGAAGGACTCTTGTGACTTCTTAAGGTTGATAAACTATATTATTGCGTATCTCAGCTTGGAAGTGTTGCCTCCAGTACCTGTAAAATCACTGCTGCATCCCCACGACAGATGAGGGCTCACTTTGGCTCTTCTGCTGCCAAGGAAGGAAGTGAAAGCTAAGCAATCCCAAGACACACCTTGGTTAACCAGTACCATGTTTTTCCATCAAGAAATGCAATCTGGCCTCCCTGCAAAGCGCTCGTCCCTGTCTGTATGGCGGCTATACCAAAAGGAAGGCTTATCTTTGTGCTCTGAAAGAGCAAAGAAACAAAGTGTTAAGACGAAAGGAGATACTTACAGTGGTTGGAAAATAGCGACTGGTCTTGAATTTCTTCAGGGCCATGGAGCAGGTGTAAGTGCCAAAAAAAAGGATGAAAGACATGAGGGTAATGTCAGGGACGTAGTCACAGTTGTTGCCCACAAGTTGTCCTCCGTATTTCAAGCACTCCTTCGTTGTCAAAGACGACCAGTCAATGGTGGTGTTGTCCTGCAGAAAAAAAGAGAACATTGCCATGAAGCCTTGCTCATGTCAACACTGCTCAGGCTGGGACAGGAACGGGGACAAAGCATCGGGAAAAATACTCGGAGGAATAGGGAGGCGTGGAGGGGGGACTGAAAATCCCCGTGCTTGTGTACAGACAGAACGGCTTTTAACTCGGACAGAGGATGGTATCACCTGGGAACACCATACAGGAGCTAGAGTGGTCCGAGACCACCTCTGCACCCACTCCCCCGGCTCTTCCCCACGACTGGAGTTACCAAGCCCCCTCTGTTTCACAGCGAAGCAGCCAGAAGGATGCTGAGGTTCAGGTTCTCTGCTATCCCCCCAGACACAGCGCATCCCCACCTGCCTGCCCTCCCCATGGCACCACAGCAGCACCGTGGGTCTGGGCTGAGCTGCTACCAAGTGCCCGTAGCTCCAGACGTGTCCTACGGCCCCAGCTCGCCTGCTGGCACCTAACGTGACGCCCACAAACACAACTGTTGCCATTGATCTCAGCAAGAGCCAAGGGGCTCTTCCCCACAGCCTTGCCAAGTAAGAACCTGCGCTGGAATTTCCTTCAATTGCTTCTGTTCTGATTTGAACGCTTCGTCACTAACGACGACTGATGGCAATGGCCAGATAGCGAGGCACCATTTGGATTTAAACTCTCCTTGAGGAATCCAGGACACACCAGTTGATCACCCGTTTCCTGACGCCGGTGATGGAGCAGAGCCCGGGGAAGCGGCTCTCCCCCTCCCTGCGCCTGCACAATTCACAACCACGTCAGCGCAGGGATGGGGACAGAACAAATCCAAACGCACAAGAGGCCAAGAGTATAAACGTGCAGAGAGCAGCGAGCTCGTGAGGCTACTCCCGGAATGCACAGAGCGTGCTGGCCGGGGGGACACTGGGAATGCAGAGAGTGTGTGTTAATACCAAGAGAAGTTTAAAGGAATTTCAGGTACCTACAAACTGCTGACAGTCTGAGGAGTTTCAGAATCAAACTGTCTCTGCTTTCTGCGTGAAAACCCCATCAGAGAGAAAAAATATTTTAAAATACTCAAAATGGATAAATCCATAGAGAGGAATTTTACTCCGAATATTTAAGTTATAGAGAACTTATCACAAAAAGGATGTTCTTTAGGAAAAAGTACAAAGCTCAAAATATTACAAGTGACAATTTCAAGTAGGAAAAAACCCAAGCTTATGTTAGAAATGTTGAAAATATTTAAGGTACTCCCTGAAAGCGAAAGATTCATGGCCTCATGGTGCATTTAATAATACCTTGTTTACGTGCGTACGTTGAAAAATACATCTCACACGCCTCCCAACACTGCACGTTGATCAAACCGTAGTCTGAAGCTGCACGTAACGAACTGCAGCTTCCTCAGCCAGCGTTGTTCAGCCTCAGAGCAGAACTGAGGCATGATTTTGCTGACACTGATGGCAGTGGGGGGAAAAAATCCCAACAGAAAGCCAGTTATGAGTCGTTGTTTGACCGAGTGCTGCCACATTGGCACTCTCAGCACCGTCTCTCTCCTCCCTCATCGACAGGACTCCTGCAGATCTGCCCTGACTGCCGGCTGCAGGGCGGTAACAGAGGGGAGAGCAAACGGGGCTTTCAGAGGAGGGAGAGGACAAAACACCGAACATCCAGGGGTGCATTTCGCGCACGTTTGTTGTGCTTTGAAACTAGAAGGCATCCAAAGAGGAGCCTGGAGCAGGGACCGTGGCTAAGGCAGAGCATCCTGTGGGGCTGCTCATCGCTTCCCTGCGCGCTATTTTCCGTCACGGACAGCGGAACAAGGAGACCCTCGTTTTCAGCCCTTTCCGAGGGAGCTGACTCGGATGCTCAGGGAGTGGAGGCAGCTGATGGAGGTGGGGCAGAGAAGGCAGGGAGCAGCAAAGGGCACACAGGGTGCAGCCTGGCCATCAGGAGACCTCGCTTCTATTTCTGCGCCCCGTGACCAACCCCTCTGGGGACCCTGAGCAATGCCCTTGCCTTCAGGTTTGTCTCTCGCACTCCCTAGTGCCCAGAGTCAGCTCAGAAGCTGCTCCCCTTCTGCTGAGCCACGGGATGCCACACAAGGGTGGCCACCACGTCAAAGAAACACAGACAGGAATGATCTGCGTTCTTCAGCAGAAAGTTGTTGTTCTGTGTCTCGACACTCATGTTATCAAATTGTGCACGCAGTATATTCCGCACGCAGTGCTTCGAGAAACCCTTGGAGGACCAAGTGAGCACGCCAAAAAGCGCAGTGTCACATCTCCCCCGTGTCACGGGCAACGGGGGAGTTTCAGCGTGAGGATTTTCTTCAGCTGATCAATTACTGATCTATTGGCATGGCCCAGCAGAAACACACGGGACTTCAAGACTTCAGAGACCATATAATCCCTGCCCTTGCAAAGGGCACTTACCGTCTCCGCAGAGGAATAGAACAGCTCATCGGCTGACGGTACCGTTGTCCCGTTAAATAACGAGCTATTCACTGCAAGAGAGGACACGCAAAGGAACACCGTGAGCATGGTGCTGAGCAAGCTTGACTCAAAAGCATCAATCATTAATCACTTCAAAAAAGGGAAAAAAAAGAATAGGTGAAACATCATGCAAATCTAACTGGGGTTTTTTTGAAGTTAATTGTAATAAAAATAAAATAGAAAGACAGTGTAATATTTCATGAGTTTAAAATATTTTTATAACTAAAATAAATATCCACAAACCTCTCATAATTATTAATTTGATATATATATTAATTTGATATATCCAAAGTTATCCAGAAAAGTAAGATGCACCTCAGAACCCAGCACAAACACATTTTTTGAGTTTAAAAAAAAATAGAGAGTAATTGAAATCCACACGATGGAGATAATTTCTCTGAAAATAGGGGCAGCATTCACTCTGACAATGATAGAGGTATTCCTTTAGTTTTCATGGAATTAGAAATAATTTAAATTTCATGTAGAAATGCAATCTTTCCTGAAAAGAGTCCTGTCAACTACATCCTCACGTTTTAATTAGGTATTGAAGGTACTGCTACGTCCTGTAAGAATATTTAAGTGTATTAAAATATTGCACAGGTCACAATCGCTTAGCTGGAGAAAGAATAAGTGTGTTTGTCTTTTTTGCTACTGAAATCATCCTAGAGTCTGAAGAAGTCGTCGCAGGACATTTTTATCTGTAGGCAATCTTTCCCAGGCCATGGATTTTGCCGTGCCCTGAAGCATTATTGCAGATCTTGCTGCCAGCCTCTTCCTCGCAATGGCACCGATCTCTTCGGAAAGGGCAAGTACGGGAATGCCGGCGCATCCCAAGCGGGCAGCCTGCTCCTTAGCCCCGAGGGCAGCACCGGCGCGTGGACGCTGTCACTCCTGAACGCGGACGGAGCGTGGGTTTGGGTGCTGGTGTTGCATTCTAACTTCTTGCCCCACATTAGAAAACGGAGCGTGTTTGCTCAGAGACACGGGTGCCAGGAGGGATCACAGGGGATTCGCCGCGTGCCACACTGAGTAATTATCGCCAGGGTGTGCACACATCCTGTCGGCGATTTCAAAGGCATTATTTGAAGGTCCTGTGGGATGTCTTCCTTCATGCCCTAAGGAAAGGCAAAGAGCCTCCATACAGGCACAGAGAACAGGCACACAGAGCCCCTTGGTGACCCTGTCCTGGCCGCTGTTTGCTGCTCATTTACTGCTGCGTGCTAGGAGAGAGCATCTCCTCTGTAGTTGCGATGAGCAGCCGATGCGGAGACCTGTTTATTGAAGGAGCAAGAATTAAATCTGCGCTGTCTTCCGCTTGTGGGTGCTGTCCGGGTTTGCACAGACACACGCACGCATCAGGGTGCTTCAGCCCCGTGAAAGAGCAAACGGTCAGCAGCGAGACTGACACGCCGACAGCCCTCTAACAGGCCACTTGCTCCTCTGGAAAACTCCTTGCTACTGTGCACCAAATCCACCATGGAAGGACACGCCACCAAGGAAGGGATGAGAACAGCCAGAGGACCCGGCTAGTGCTGCCGGCTCTGGGAACACTGTAACCCTGGCACTTGCTTTACACACACGCGCCTCAAATTAGTTTTTTGAGCTTGTCCTGGGCTGAGTTTAAATACGGGATCACTCTGTAGCGGCTCCGTTCCCAGACGGTTTGCCGTTTCCCGTCTTCCCCTCCACTTCGGCAACTTCTTTACCATCTTTACCCTCTGAAGCATCCAACCCAGAGGCAGAGCAGACGAAGAGCCCCACGGCAGGGAGGGTTTGTGAGCTTTATCAAACCACGCATGCTAACAAAGGTAAAGACCAGCATTGTGTTTCCAGGCCCAAATCTCTTACAAAATAACGTGCGGGCTTCTGCCACGTGCTGTTTCCTCTACGCATTCCAACGGCACCACCGCATTTGCCCTGCGCACTGATGAACAGGCGTTTAGACAGCAAGTGGAGACTTTAATTTTGGCGATGCCCTGTTAAAGAGAGACATCCGAGACCGTACCCCATCGCCCCAACTCTTGGTCACCGCAAGAGGAAACACCCTGGTGTTCAAAGGGAAACAGAACCCGGCCAGCTTCCAAGTGCCTGCAGAGATCCTGCGGGTAATAACTAACGTAAGCACACAGTTCCGATGAGCCCAGTTCCTGATACCTTTTGCACACAGGTGTAGCAGCAAACAGCAGCTTTTCCTGTTTGACAGGTACGGCGAGATAACCTGACGTTTACTTTGAGCTCAAACCAAGTTTCTTACTCAGTCCTCATTGTTTGAAGGGTCCTAGGAGTGGTCACAGCTTCCCTAACGCTACGAGCCAGTGTTTGTAGTTGGGGCTTGTAGCCCTTTTTCCTGGTTTTGTTGCCAGATCTATACGCACGCTGGCTACGCTTGCCTCGCAGCCCACGCTCTAGCGACAGGCTGAGCTGTTGGAATTGCTTGTGCTTTCCCACCCGTACACGCAGGCAGGAGGTGCAAAACCACCCGCGCTTGTGTAACGCCCTGAATAAATCCGGCTCCTGTGCTGGATAAAACGGCACCAGGAGTGACGAAAGCACCGTGGCAGTGACCCAGTCACCATCTCTGCCCCTTCTCGGCCCAGAGAAATGCCGTTCAGAATTAATAGCCACAGGGATGCAAGGAGACGAGGGTGCACAGACAGCGTCTCCACTGGTAACGATGCTCTCGTGAGGAGTCCCAGCAAGTCTGGCTAGAAGGACATTCCAGGGTGAAATTCACTCCTTAGCTTCAAAATAAGGCTAAGATAGAATATGTGAAGAAAACTGATAAAGAAAGATTAATCTACCCATTTATTGTCTGGGCTGCAGCCCAGTAGAAAAATAAAACAAATGCAATTTCCCACCTGCAAACTGGGGAGCTAATAAAACCTTCCCTTACCTGGATCTAATGGTTCACAGGCACAAGAGTAATGCGTGATATAGTCCACCTTGAACTCGGAGTTGATCGGGTAATGATCTGCCAGCTTGATCATCTTCTTAAAAGCATCGTAAATGAAGATGAAGCTAATAAGGGAGGAAAACCCTTCTTCGGTGAAGCGGGTGAAGTACTTGACCAGGAAGCTGGCATCGGTAGCGACGAGGACGAGACACTGGAAGGCTGACCAAAGGCCGATCCAGAGACGAAACTCCAGGTAGTCAAAGCCATGGTCTCTGCAACAAGACAGGGGTGGCAGAAAGGGAAAAGAGCAGGGGTTAGGTACATCCATACGGGATCATGACTTCCCAGCAAGAAGTGGTGAGCACCCAGCCCCTGGGACCTGTGCTAGTTTAGACTCAATGAGAGCGTTCCCACCTGCTGAGCTCTGATTCCACCCAACCACCTCCAGAAACGTACGCGGTGCAGTTTAACAGCCGAGGTGGCACAAAAGCATGCAGAAGCGATTGGTCTCACTTACGCCTCCACTAACAAAAGTTACCAGTGAATTCAAGCTCTTTCTAGGCTTCCCAGTAAAAATCCTCCCTTGGCAAGCGCACACAGAGCTGGAAAGGACCAAGCATCCAGCTGTCCACACCAAGAGCAGCTCAACACGGACAGCTTTCCATCAGCTGACGATGGAAGCACAGTTTACAAATCTCCTTTAGAAAAGCAATTTCCTGCCAAGCTGCACACTCAGGAGCCTGCATTTCCACGTCTCTATCTTGCACTATCTGCAGAAATCAAAATATCAGCAGGAGAAGATAAAGAAGCACAAACCAGAAGACAACAAACCCAGGTGCCAGGACATGGCAGGCTGTGGAGAACGATGGAGTGAACCACATCGTTCCTTCCTGGAAAGTTTGTTTGCCCCTTGTTTGCTGCTTGAGACTGCCTTGCCCTGACAGCACAGAGTCCAAAGGCAAGCTTTTAGGACTGAACAAATGTGAAAGCAGAACAGCAGAGCAGAGAAGGCCCTGCCAGGGCGGTTACTGCCCGTTCTGGGGCAGGGAGCGGGAGGCAGCGGGGCCGGCAGCCCCTGCCCACCCCAGCAGGCTGCAGCACTGCAGGACGGAGGAGGAAGGGCAGTTTCTGGGGAAAAATCTCTGAGCAAAGTCTCTAACAGCATCAGAAAAGTCTGGGGAGGGAACTGGGACGGAGCCCAGGAGTCTATCCCTTCTTTGCCCCAACTACATCAAGTGTTCTAGGAAAAACTGAATGTCCTCCTCCTTGTGAGCCCGCCTTTAAATAAAAACCAGCAAAAGCTGTCTTTGAGACGCCTTAGGAACGCAGGCTGCACCAGTAACCACGCAGAGAGCCTGACCTTGAAGAAGGGTAAGGGGCAAGGAAGAAACAAGTGACGATTTAGAAAAAGAGAAGAGGAAAAAAAATAATAAAAGACCCCGGTGACAGCTCTCTGAAACATCCGGAGTCAGCGCCTCGGAGAGAAGGAGCTGCCATCCATCCAGCTGAGTGCGGAGAAGACAGCTGGCAGAAGCCCAGATGGCATCCTGACTGCACACCACTGAAAAAGTTCAAAAGGGTTTAAGCAACGTTTTGTTTCTTTTTTTTTTTTTACCCCCTCAAGCTCCTGCAGCACTTCTGAAGCTCACAGAGCAAATGAAAAAGCAGAGGACAGTTTGCATACACAATACAACAGGCTAAATACTTTTGCCGTGATTAACTTTCTTTCTGAGGTCTCAGGAAGTGAAACTTTCCCGACAGCTCAGTTTTGCAGCTGGAAGACAGGAGGGCTGGGGTCTTGCTTCCCAGGGGAGCCCAGCGCCTCCCTTGCCATCGCTTCCAGCTCGGAGACCCAAACTCATCTCACAACGGGCACTGCAGAGACTCTGCATGGGAACATGAGCTGACCCAGGGCGTCCCGTAGCACCGACCCGCTCTGCCAGCAAGGCGGTGACTGCTGCTCCCGCACGCGCCCGAAGCTAGATGCACGGCTGGGTATGAATCAGTAGATGGGAAGTTTTTCTAATTTTGCTCCCAGCAGGGAACAGGGTGTTGTGAATATGAACAACCACAAAGGCATTATTGAAAAAAATCACAGTATTTGATTCCAATTTCCTTGTGAAAAAGACTCTCTCAAAAAAATCCTGCCATTCTGCTCCAGCAGGTTGTTAGGACAATAGCTTTCATAACCGCCACCTCCTCCTCGGGTTAAAAATAACCCCCTTCTCCTTCCCAAAACCGCAGACAGTATTTTTCCATCTTGCTGTTTTCCTTCCACGTGCTGCACCTGCGCTTTGACCTGCCCGCCAGACGCAAGCAGCTATAGTTCATCTATTCCTGATTTTATTCATTCCAGTTGAAGAAAGAAAACAAAGGTGCCCCTCTCTCGTGCTGCTGCGGAGCTCTCACCAGTCAGCAGCTCCCAGTTTCCCTCCCTAGGCTAGAGTCACTTTCTGTCCATTTTTTCTAGGCTCCATCCCTCCCTGCAGGGGGGAGAGCCAGGTTTACGTCCATCTCCTCTGCCCCTGTTAGGCAGGGTTGTGCAGACCGTGCGGAGGAGAGCGGTGGTCCCAGGGCCAGGCAGGAGGGGACCGCACGGCATTTTAAGGCGCAGGAAGCCTCTCCGTGGCATCCCCAACTCCAAGCTGAACTTCTCCCCCGTTTGGCATGAATACAGCTCTGTGTAACAGCAAGGGGAGTGCGGTGCAGGGTCGTTCGGGCTTCAAACCCAGCAGCACTGACTATAAAATAACATCAAGCTTTGACAAAGCAGCGCGAGAACCGAAGCCTGCCCGTTTCATCCGGCTCTGCGCTACTTGCGATGTTACGAAGTGATTTAGGGAACCAAAATCACCTCACTCCAAAAGAGTCCAGGGCAGCAGTCTGTACGTGGGATCATGTGAAAATACACCGCCTGCCTCGCAGAAACGCTACCTCAAACGACTTCTGCAACGCGTCAGGTATTCACAGGCAAGATGTGATTATATGCTCTCAATTATTTCTGAGTAACTACCCACCGAGATTAAATATAATGAGGAAGGAGATACAATTAAACCACCAAACACACAGACTGTGTCTCCTGCCTTATTGCAACCCGCAGCCAAGTTCAGCTTAATAATTCAATAGACCTTTTCTAAATATAACCACAAACGGCCAAAGAGCTGTTCCACATCACAGGCAACTGCTTTTAAAAGAACGCCCAGCAACGCCTTAAATCCAAAAGCTCTTGGTTGTCTACTAAAATCCAAACCTCTCACAACGTGCCGTGCTGTGAACGCTCCCTGACGGGGGAACAGAGCACCACACATGATCCGGGGCAGTTTCTGTACAACCTGAAATGAGCTCCTTGCAAAACACCATCCAAAGCATCAGTAGTCCTACAGGTAACATCATCAGTGACCAGATCAGTGAACACACACACAACATCGTCAGCGAACACGCCAACCCCTCTAGGGACCCTCCTCGGACTTTGCCAGCACTGCAGTAAAGGAGAACACCGAGCAAAACGGGCTCCCTTTAGCTCCTGGGTTCAGCTCTCACCACTGCCTCAATGCTAACGTGGTGGGGAGGGAGAGAACCTCCTTATAGCAGCTAAAAGGAAAAAAACCCAAGAGCATTTAATGCAGCAAAGATCCACCAAAGAATGTGGGGGACAAACAGAAACAGACAGCTGTCCCTACCACAGCTACTTCTGCTTTTATAAACAACAGCGATTATTTCAAACGAAAAAAAAAATCAGTACTGATTTAAGGACAATTTTTTTCGTAACCTTGAGATCTGTGGGGTTTTGTTAGTGAAATCACCGAGAGCTGGATTCCTTTCCTTGCTCCTACGGGGCACACACAGCAGCTGGGGAAAGCTCTGCAGCAGCTGGGGAGGAACAGCACACTGTAGTGCAAACCTCTCATCGAGGACAGACTGGCCAAGCATTTCCAAGAGGCCCCCAGGAGATACGCATCCACACAGCAGGCAGTGCTCTGGGACATGCGTGCCCGTGACAATCCCAGACGTGACTGCACTGCAGTCTCAACAAGGAACAAATAGATGTTTCATTTAATGCGCTAAATCCCCTCCTTCCCCACCGCTAGCCATCTCATTCCCTAGCCAGGATGTTATTAGTGTGAGACATTCCTCCCCTCTTCCCTCCTCCGCCCTTTTACTTACTTGCTGAAATTAAAGAGAAGCCGTTCAAAGACCAGGACAGGTCCTGTGCTGCTCAAAATTGTAAGTGGCTGACCAGCAAAAAGGCAAAATATCGCGCCAGTGACTGCCGTGCCCAGAAAGCTCTCCAACACGCCCTACGGTAGACACAGGAGAGATGTTAGTTCTGCCGAACAGCCCTTTCTGTTTGCACCGTTGCGAGAAAACGAGTAGTGACATCAGTGACCGGTTGCATTCTGTACACCAGGACGCGCAAGACTAAGGGGAGAACATCTTCTGCCCAGCAAACCCCCCAGTTACCTCTGTGGCCCAGAGCTGAGTAACACCACATTGTATTTCCTATTTGGCAAGGGGAGGAGAGTGTTTTCAAAGAGCATTTAGAGGTGTTGAGAACTCTCTGAAGATCACCCACATCTCTGCCAGTAACGATTCACGTTGGCGGGGCCCTTCAAACAGAAATGGCAGAGCACAGCTGGAGGACAGCAATGGAGGGTGGGGTTTGTCCCCCCTCCAGTTGAGCAGACGCTCCAGATAAACACGATGCCTCCATGTTAAGTAACTGCTTCAGTCAGTGAGACAGAACCAAACAAGGCTACTTCATCCAGCAGTCGTGTGTTGAGATCCAAGTTCCTCAGATGGCACCAGCAAGTAATTAATTCCATATTTAATGGGCTCTACAGTTACCTTTGGCATGTGTGGCAAAACAGCTTCACTGGAGAATGATAAAATGCCACGCCTGATGGATTCTTGGATTTTCACATAAACTATGGCTGGACAGTATCTACTGCTAAAATGCCAAATGCGGATGCCATAGAAATGGCATCTTTCCTTGCCAGTGAAACGCGATGATGCGGTCTTCTACAAAACTGTCAGAATTAGCTGGACCTTACCTCATTTGCTCTTACGCAAACTGATCTGTCTACACTTGACTGAGTTTAAAGGAACACCAAGAGCATCATCTTCTACTGGATGAGATGCACAGCTGCCAGCATCACCCTCTCCAGGAGCACTCACCCACCAACTGGGGCAGGTTCAAGCACAGGCTTACGTGCTTTGCTGGAGCTGTGCCTGGGTCGGCAGCCTCATTAATGCCTCACGTGCTGAGCAACCACTAATTAACGGCACGAGCAGAGCCTTCCTTCTATCCATGAGAAGCTGCAGGGTTGGGGCTGCAGTTTTTCTGGCTTATCAGTGCTAACAACAAGAATTTAAATTAAGTTTGGAGGCTCTCTTTCTTGGAAAGAGCCAAGTTCCTATTTACACTGAGGAAACTATGTTCACACTGTCATATGTCAAACCACGACGCTAGACCTAGAGCAGAACATCTTTTTTATCTACTAAATTACTAGCGGAACTTTCTCTAAAGCCATCATAAACTATTTTCCTGGCCACAAACACAACCTCAAAATACCAGTGGCCAAGCAGTCCTATTGCTGGGTAATTAAAGCATCAGCATGACAGCTGTGCAGAGCAGCAAAAGCTGAGGAAGGTCTAAAGCCGCCTGTTCCTGACACTCGTCAACCCAGACAAGCTGCTGTAGAGCCGACACGAACAACCTCGCCGTGGCAGGAGGTGACATCCTTGGTCTCCTCCATTTTTAAGCGCTGCTGGCGATACCCATCGCTAACGGCACCAGGGAGATCTTGCTATGCCGTAGCCTTCACACAAGGACCGCTCAGGTTTTTACAGAAAGCACGGATGGCACCTGTGAGCTTTTGCTTCTTGCCTTGGGGGGACTTGCGAGGACGAGAGAATTGCTCCCAGGGCAAGCAACGGCATTCACACAGCTGATCCCCCTTCGCTCCTCCCGCTTTACTCACCCAGGGGGCCCTGGCGGCCAGCGCATCTGGAATCTCTTTTCCCTGCATTCTTCCACGTGTCTGTAGCTAAGAATAGTGTCTTTTCCCAGAAACATAAAACT
Source organism: Pterocles orientalis (assembly GCA_011057875.1). NCBI lineage: Eukaryota > Metazoa > Chordata > Aves > Pterocliformes > Pteroclidae > Pterocles > Pterocles orientalis. The sequence continues at coordinate 1,126,159 of WKFP01014834.1, read as the reverse complement.
CTGAGGTAAGCTTTGAAAGAAAAGTTGGCCGTGTCAGGCTCTCTGGGGCAGGCAGTGCGGGACGGGTGATTTTTAGCGCCTGACCCAGTGGCAGCCACATAATTGTTTACAAGGAACCAGAAGCATAAACTGAGATGTGGTAGCACCCCAAAATATTTTTTTTCTATGAGGACAAAACGTCTGGGGAGAAAACTTTTAGGTGCTGGTCTTCAGCTGTAGAAGCTGGCGTAACCTGGGAGTTAACGAGGCTCTGCCAACGTGACCACATCCTGGAGAAGATGGGCTTGGGGGTACAAAGATTCGGTGCAGCTCACGCTCTTAGATGTCTTACAGAAACTCATGCTTCCCGACTCTTTCACATTGCAGGAAAGAACAACGGTTTGGGCAACGCTTGACGTGAACCTGGACTCTGATCCCACTGAGCAGCTCCCTGAAGGAACAACTTGAACCAGGCACCTTGGGATGCATCACTGTGGCTCTGACGATACAGAGGCACTTGGGCATGAAGAACACAGAATTTTGTTCTCCTGTTGAAAACCAGCGGCTGAAAATCTTCCCAGGCTCCTGCAGCAGCCAAGAGACCTAATGCCTTCACAAACAAGGACGGTGAATAAAGATTTGGTGAAGGGAGATGGCAAAAGCAAAGCCAGTTGCTTTTTTTTTTTTTTCCCCTAACCCACCAGTCAGCTGTTCAGAAAAAAACTGTTGGTACTTGAATTTTAAATCAGGACACAAATAAAACCCAGCAATTTCAACTGGTTGTTGTATGTGAGAATGAAGTAAATGTTCAAGCACACAAATTGCAAAATAACAGACAGTATTTCCCTGCATTGAGCCTTGGCTATGTTACAAACTGACCGGAGGGATTTGGTTTTTCTAGCAGCTCCATGATGACTTTCCTGCACTTTGCTCTGCTTTTGTGAATTGAGGTTTAACGGTAAAATGGCCACAGAGAACGAGCAGCCGGGGAGCGCATCCACAGCCCCCCCTCCTTGCTATCAGTCCTCATCTCTGGCTACACCCCCAGCTCCCTCCTCCCTGACTGACCCCTGAGGAGCAAGGGACAAAGCATTTGGCAGGACTCGTGTGTTGCTTCTTTCTGCCGCTCCTGGAGGTTTTGTCATTCGCTGCTACACTGTGTATTTGCTGCAGCACGACCCTGTTACCAAAGCGATGTTCTTAACTGCAGAGCATCAGTGGTTTCCTTTTTCAACACAGAGAATAAATCACTGAGCTCACAGCAGACTGTTCCTGCAGCTTTTGTCTTTCTATAGTTTTTTGGTTTTTGTTTTTGGTTTTTTTCTTTTTGGGTTATTTTTTTTTTTTTTGTCTCTGAGGAATGGGAAAATTCAGACTGGATTTTATCTACTGCAGAGGAACCCATGGTGTAAACACAACCCGTGTTTTCTCTTTCCTTGTACCTTTCCCCCTCATTGCAGCTCCCCTCTTATTGCAGCTCACGGTCTCAGACACACTCGGGTGAAATGAGACCATCCCATCGTGTTCAACAAACGAACACCAGTTTAAACCAGTGGAAGGCTGCACACTCAGAAATACGTATATCGGGAAGGTTCATGCAAATGCTTTTCATGCTCTACGTCCATTTGCTATCGTTTCTTTTAAAGGTTGTGCATCATGCATCTGTTTGCACAACTGCTGTGGAGCTGAGTTTTGGAAGAGGTAAAGCGTATTTGTACGGGGGAGAGGGAAGTTTGGCACTCCACCAAGCTGCTGAATCTTACTCTAGCCTGTCATTTACGATAGGGAAGCACAGAGCTCCAGAGAGGTGCCCCCCTCTTCTATGTTTGCTTTAATTAAACCTGAATAAATGAATAACACAGTCATTGTCACTACGAGCTTAATTATTCTTAGGACATTGAATGTGGCTGCACTGAATCGATCTAAATACAATCTCCTATGTCTTCTTCCCTTTCAAAAAGCCAAAGGAATACTAAAGTGCACTGCCAGAGCATAATTCTGCTCCGGTCAAACATGAACCATCCACAGAATACAGAATCCCTTCCTTTTAGACTTCATCGAAAACTGAGCCGTGCCTTGGAAGCCCCCACTTTTGTCTGATCCCGTCTGTCCCTGGAAATGCAGTACGCTGCCCAGGATCCGAGATTCCATCATTACAAAATCTGTCTTTCTAAAGAACTTGCATTTCTCCTCTGTCACATCTCCCAATTCACTTGCTCTCCCCTGAATCTCGGGATTTTCTTTTCACCAGAGAGGCAGAAGTCCAGGGATTTTAAGAGTCATGCAGAGGATACAGCACTATGCTCTGATGACATGGAAAGTCTGAATCAGACTGAGTAAACTTAATTGGACTGAAACGGTGCAAGCGGGACACAGAGAGAGCAGACCAGAAGAACTCTACATAGAAGGAGCAAGGACCCCTCTGTTCCCTGGCCATCTCTCAAACACCATTTAAGGTAACCGCTTGTAGGGTTTTACAAAGGTCAGCCGTCCAACAGCAGAGAAAGCAGCCAACTTGCAGTGGAAACAAAGGATAGCCCCCACTAATTGTACCCAGAGTTCCAGCTCCGTCGGTGGCAAACACCCCTCTGGCTGACTGTACACAGCCAAAGGTGAACGACTGAGTCGCTGCTTGTGAAAGCAATTGCTAACCTGCATGTTTTCCGTAGCATCACCAAGCAATCCTCCAAAAGTGATAGCGTTGGTCACCGTGGCCAGGTAGATGAAAAGAATGGCTGAAAGGGCTTGAATATTTAAAGCGTCGTAGAAGTCGCTGGCAAAGAACGGTGCTTTCCTCTTTATGTCTTTGATTAAGCCACCACAGAATCTGAAAAGAGAAGCAAGAGAAGACTCGTGCAAAGTGTTTTACAGTGAAAGTCACCATGGTAAGTACTCAGAACTGTTGCCAGAAATTAAGTATTATCTGAAAAGAGTGAGCTCATCACATTATATAATAGTCTTATGGCAGCTGGGATGGTCCAGGGCTATCGCTGAGATAATGTTGTAAAGAAAGATAATATCTTGAACATGTGATGCAGCGGGAAAGAGACAAAGTTCGGGAACACACTCTTCTTCTGCTGAAACAGACCACAAAGGTTTGCAGTTCAGGAAGCTTGTTGGTTTGGTTTTTTTTTTCCCCTCCAGCTACATTGGTTGATGAAATAAAATACATTAACCCTCCTCTAAATCCCTGCCCAAATTTTCTCCACATGGCAGACACAACGGTCGAGTGAGCCAAAGAATCTGCTAAATGGAAAAACGCTTCAAACTGTTAACCAGAAAAAGAACTGGAAGTAAAAATGCAAGTAAGTGAAATCATCTTGGAGAACAAGAGAGCTCAGCGTGCAGACACACTCTTTTTGTACAATCACAGACAAGACAGAATTTAACTCTTACAAACCCTATGTGGCTCTGACACTGTCAACAAAAAAAAAATGTTTTTGCTTTGCCTCCGTGCACAGAGTTCACCAGCAGCACCAGGACAGTTCAGACACCCTGAACACAGAGGGGCACGTGGCAGGTAGGCATACAGGACTGTCTGAGTGGGAACCAGGCGGTATGAACTGCCTTGTACACACCAAGGTGTAATTGCAGAGTTTCAGGCTTTTCTCCTAGAATTCAGATATTCTACTAGAACCTAAAAAACCCCACAGAGTGGGAGGGAGGGCACACCACCACCATGAAAACCTGTGTATTGACCCTGAAATGCTGAGCACGCTGTTTTACGGCCACCTGAACTGCATTCCCACTCTTACAAGCAGAGTAATAGAGCAGAGAGCAAGGTCTTGGGCTCTGTTACCTTCTGTATTTCTACCCCATAAAAGCCTTCATCTGTGCAATTCAACTGCAACAGCAATGTCTGGAAAAGAGAATATCTCTGCTCTTGGCTAAAGCACTTCCAGCAATCCGAATGGAAAGTGTAGCTTTACCTGCCACGTGTACATCCCTTACAGCCCCTCTACCTTCACAGGCACGGAGACTTTTCGAGAGCCAATACCCACCTGGGCCTTGTTTCATTTTTGGGTGCCTCATTTAAGATGCTTTGTTTGGCTGGATGTTCAGAACCCTTCAGACAGTCTCAAGCTGGGCACTAAAAACCACAGGACACACATTTTGGGGTCACATCTCAACCTATACAAACACTATGTCGGGACGGAAAGCAGAAAGGGCGAAACAGTTCTGAAAGGGACACATTGCCACCCTGCTTGGATCCCAGCAGGTACGCCACACTGACCTGCCCGTTCGTTGCAGCTCTTCACAGTCCCCGTGGCCCCCGCCGCCGTGCCCTCCGTCGTGAGGCGTGTCTCCGTTCATCTGGAGATTCTCCCCACCGGCGTACATGTTTTTCCTAGACAAGAAGACAAGCCAAACGGAGGCTCACTGCATCGCCTCATGGCTCCGCAAAACAAAACCCACGCACAGTTCCTCCCAACAAGCGTCACGCAGCCTTTCCTGAAGCCATGCCGTATAAAGGAGACTAGAAGGCTGACCTGCCAGCAGCTAGATTTTAGAAGGACCAAGCAGAGCCCCAGAGTCTGGATAATCATTACATGTGTTATCATGCACCTACAACGGCACCTTACAGGGTACAGAAGTGCAAGAACATCCTCCCTCCAGCTATTAGGACAAATGTGAAAATATCTCTAGTGCTTTCCAGAGACAGGCAGACGCGGGTTACTCCACAGTTGCTCGATAAACCTGGTGTACGCAAAGTGGTGGCTCTTCCTGTCACGTTTTTGGAATCGATGCACACTGTCCTTCATGGCAGAGCCAAACGTGCCTGTCTCCTGCTGTTACCTTTTATCTGAAGACGGAAGAGACTTGGGGGGCTCTATCCTAATGGCTGGATCCCATTCCCCGGGGGGGAGCACAATGACTTCATCCAGAAACTCATCGATGCCAGCGATCAGGTCCTGCCGGTCCTTGGCCTTATAGGCAATGTCGTGGAAGACCTGCGAGGAAGAGAGAAAAGCTTTGGGTTCTCTGTAGCCCAGAGAAAAGCTTTCGTGTTCTCTGCAGCCCCGGCTCCAGAGGCAGCTACTGAGTTTTACTCTACAAAACCAACTAATTCGTTCTCAAAAAAGTACAAAAGCACTTGGCACAAGGGTCCGTGAACCTCAGGAAAGCCCTTTCCTTTGGCTGCTTGTTTAATGACAGAGATTTTCTTGCAGGCATTTATAATTTTTAGCAAAATGTGCATTTCTAACCATTGTAAAAAATGTCACCAAAGCAATTATCCATTTCTTCAATCCACCCCCCAAAGTTTTCCTACAAATCAGGAGATTAAATTATACTCTGAGAAGGCACTTTTATAAAGCCACAAAAAACTGTCAATCCTCTTTTCCTACCTACTCCAGCCTATCCAAAAATAGGTTAGTTTTCAACCCTGTGACTTACAAATGATGACAATATTTACTCAAAAATAACACCACGATGCACAAACGAGTTTTGCTGAAAGGCCTGGCATTAGTGATGAAGAGCAAACGAGAGAAGAGAGGAAAAAGAGCAACAATGCTGAATTTTACAGAAATCTTTTGGACTACTTGGAGTGAAGGCATATCAGCATGTGTGACAGACGTAGAAAAACCAACCAGTGGCAGGAAGGAGAACTGTGGGGCTGTGGAAACCAGACCATTGCTCCAAGCAGCGGAATGACAGAAAACAGAAGAGCTGAGACCGGAAACATGGTAACTAAGGGAACCACAGGGGAGCAGAACAACATAAGGAGAAAGCAAGAAACAAACATGATGTAAATCAGCCCCAGACGCACAGAGCCCAAGGGACCCTGGAAGAAAGAAGCCACAAATGAAAATGGAAAGCACAGGCATCGTCTCATTGAGGTGTGTGATTAGCGAGTAATTGCTAGCTCCTCACGGATAATATATAAGCACTGCTCAAATTAAGAAGTGCTCTGGGACACAGAGCAACACACAACAGCATGTCCCAGGTGTAACTATTCCTGCGGTTGCTATCTGGAGCGAAGCTGAGGGTTACTGGGATCCTGGAATGTGACCCAAGACGAACATCGTGCAAGATTCATTCAAAGCCTATCTGAAATAGGGATTGCTAACAGGAAAATACACCATGGACAAAAACCTCCTACAGTGCTCTTATAAAAACACGATGGCAGACTAAATCATTATGTAAACAGATGGAATATGAAGGTGACATTTGGATATTTCATCTTTATTTGCATCCCACCCACACGTCCATTCCAGTCGACCATGCTGGAGGAAAGGGCAGCTAATGAAGTGAAACCTGGAAGAACCCGTTTCACACAGATGTCAAGACACCTACCTCATCAGACATCAGAGTGGCGATGGCCCGGCCAATCTCATGATAGGACTTCGCTTTGCCCTTGGGTCCCAGGAGAATGAAGAGAAATCTGACAAAACAAACAGATTGTTCCCGTTTAGGATAGCAAAATGGATTTCTAATTCCTTATATAATATCTGGACAGAAATTCAACTTAAAAAAAATAAGTTTTGGCCCTTGTTAGAGATCCAGAGGCTGCCACCTGAAACATCAGAAGTGCTGCAGAAGTGTGATTTACACACTGCGCTAGTTTCCAGAGCCATCACCTCCCCTGCAAAGCCAGAGGGAGCTCAGCAGCCCCGATACCCAGGCCTCGCATCGCAGGAGCCGCTGCATAAAGGGCTTGGACAGATGTCGTGTCCAAGGCATTTACTCCTCTGAGTAACAAGGCACGAACCACTCAGCGAACTTGGGAGCAAAGGTTACACCCTGCAGCCCACCACGCTTACTCCAACAAGCAAGACCCTACCCAGAGTTTTTCTCCCGAAAAGCCTAAAAAGTAACCTCGAGGCTGCTACGGCCAAAGGCTCTTGCAGCCCTACGCATCGCCCAGCAGCACACAACCGCACTCCAGGATGCGGTGAAGGAAGGACACCTGAGCACCCTCTGCGCAACGGAGGGCTGGAGCGGTGTCAGCGCAGCAGGAGGCACAGGGGGAAGAGGGAAGATGCTGTTCACTATCCACAGTGTTCACCGTAAACTACATCGCTGCCCCGAGCTATCAGGTGGCACTCAGCATCCCTACTAATGCTCTGCTGGGGCTGAGATCTTGGTATGGTTCAGCACCCAGAGCAGCTACCCACATGTGGAGGGAAAATCTGAAGCAGGGCTTTAGCGATAAATATTTTAGCCCAACTTGTATGCCCTGAATTTCCACTCCGAGTGGAACACACGCCAGAAGCCTGTAAGCCCATCTGATGGCTTCACAGTCACAGCTTAATTCCTAAGCAGGAAACTCAATCCTTGAGGTGTAAACCTACTCCTGCAGCAGGCACCACCAGAGAGGGCGACTACACCTGCAAGGCAGGAGGAGTTCATTTCTTACACAATCTCTTCGGGCAGCAACTATATCCAAGTCACTGATAATGAGTCTGAAAAACACCAGGATATGAAACCTTCGGAGATAGGAAATGACTGCTCTTTATCTTTCCTGCCCATGCTTCGGTCAGTGCTAATGTGCTATGAATCAGGACTTGCCCATGTTTAAAAGGATTGCTCATACAGCCCTTCCTACAGTTCCCCTGACGGTATGTTCCAACGAGGTTCCTCAAAGGAAAAGGCTATACATGGAAAAAGGACGCTTCTGCCAAAAATGTTGCCTAACAGTTGTGCCAGAATAATGGGAACCCAGGTGAAAGGTGTCTGGGTTTTCCAGCCTCTTAATTCACGCTCATTAGAAAAAAATTTAAGTATGGTCTCAAGGTTGGATCTTCAAAGGTACCTAGACCCTCCTGACCTGGAAAGAAAAAAGAAGATCCCACCATTCAAATAATACTGAATTCAGGAGAGACCTAAGCCTTATCTCGAGACAGTTCCTAAACCAAGTTTCATATGCGAGGCCAGGCCACCACGCTGGAATGGTAAAAGCGGTTACCTCCTCTAAAGCTGATTTCACGCTGTAGCCAGGTGCCAGGCTGACAGCTACTCACTGACACAGGACCTAAAGCCTTGGCTGTAGAAACGCAAGCTTCCTACAAACTCCCCGTTCAGACTAGAGATTTGGTTCACGGCTATAGGATGAAAATACATCTGCCTTCACGTTCACCTCTTCGCCTTGCCAGCCGGCTTGTTGAGAAAGCCCTGCTACTCCTGTTGGGAATCCCACTCAACGGTCAGCCTTCAGTGACCTCCGGGATTTCAACGGAGACCATCATGCCGGTCAGACGGTGTTGTTTCAAGCGTTCAGCCTCAGCTGGACTTTAACTAGTGACCTTCAGATAAAAGTCTCTCATGCACCAACTCATCCTCACAATTAGCAATAAAAGAAGTCATGTGGCAGGAGACCAACTTTTCCATTTCACCTAATTTAGCAAAGACTGGGAATTACTGGAGCAATTTTCAGCAAACTCCACATCAGCACCTGTTTCGAACTGAAACACTAATAGCTGGTCAAAACAACTTTAAAGCTTCCTGAATGAACCTTTTTTTCCAAGTACAGCCCTTCCTTTCAATCGGTAATGGAAAATAAGCACGCTATAACCTTCTGTAAGGTGTCTCATCTGAAACCTTCTGCATTACTTCCAGCGCAAATTGTGTTAGCTTCAACTTACAGCCATAAATTTTGATTGTCTCCCAAAGCTAGAGTGAAGAACCCTCGATAATTAAATTCCTTTAAATATCCTCCCCTATTGATCCAGTCACCCGTAGCCATCTGTCAGCTAGGCTAAGCCATTTGAGGCTTTTCTCCTCTTCTTTAGTCGCTTCAACAGCTCTTCTGTGAACCTCCTCCGATGTATCCGTGTCTTCCTCGGGGAAATCAGCCAAGAGCTGGCAGTTCTGTCAGTGCAAATATACCGATGCAATAACCTATTGCTGCTCAGGAACTTTATGCAAGCCTGCTTTCCTGAGAAAACGAAATTAGGATCGCTGGGACGGGACTTCACGTACAGACAAGCGTGGGAAGCCTTAGGAAACGTGGTAGGACGATGGGGAGAGCTGGGATTATTGCCGTGGTGGTTGGAAAGGACACACACTTCTAGGAAACCAGGTTTCAGTGGTTCCAGCGCTGGTGGAATAACGTGCTATACCCAGGGAGGGCCCTGGCCTTAGAGGGAGAAGCTGACACAGGGCCAAGCTAAAGCACAGATGACTGGATTGCTCCAGACCATGGAGACACCCTCCTTGTTGTTTGTCAACCTGTACAATGTTAACTACATGTTTTCTCAAAAGCTGCTGATAAAATGTGAAATGGAACAGGGTTGAGAGGTGCAATGCCTTACCAGAAGTACTTCTGCCCTTACAAGCATCGTATGAAGTATTATTTGAGCTTCCTAAATCAAAACATCATGAGGTACTACGCCTAACAAAGTATATTATATTAAAAAATATTATTAAAACAACCCTACAGTCCTATAAAAAAGGCATCAAGTTAGTAGGAGAGTCCACAAACGCACATTAATCAGCATTACTAACAGTAACATTTCCTAATCAAGTTCTTCAAGAGGCTTTCGAGTGTTTTACTTACGGTTCACACGGAGGTGACTAAGCCATACACGCCTAGGTCATGTCCTTTGCTCTCCTCCTACCTCCTGGAACTTTCCCTGTTTCATGAGTTATTATAAAACAATGTTAAAGAGAAATTGTTCCTCAGCCAACTCTTTTAAAACTCTAGGATGTAAATTATCCAAATATGTTAGTTTAAATCCAGGTTCATAACTTCAGAAGTGGCTGCTTGGCGTTCTCCTGACTTTCCAGGGAAGGAGACATTTTCATAACGGTCTTCTGAAATAATTACATCAGCTTCCAATGAAGAAGTACCGGAATGCTTCTGCATTTACTAAAATGTTTTTAAAAACAAGCAGTGTGTGACACTTTCTAAAGGAAGAGCAACTAAAACACAATCCAGGTTCAGCCTGCCCCCCGTGCCTATTTCCCAGATCTGGAGAAAGCAAGAGCAGCAGTTCTTTAGGGGTTGAAGGCACCAACACAAACGAAACTCAGGTCCTTCCTGGAGAAAACGTTGGGGTTTTACGAGAGGAGTGCGGGGAAGCAGTCCTTCTGTTGTTGGACACCACATGTGACACCTGCAAGGCACCCAGCACTCCCCATCGAGACACATGGCGATGGACTCGAGGGCTGGAAGAGCAGCCTCATGATGTACTTTTCCAGCAGAATCTGAGGCTTGGACCTCTGGTGAAAGGAGCACAACTTGAGACTGAACTAACAAAAGGAGATGGTGAAGTGTTTGGTCCGTTTTCTATTTCACACAGGTGATCTTTCAAGTTTTGGGCAACATCCCAACACTGCAGGCACCTCACAGAGTGTCCAACACACAAATGCAGACAGACAAAGGTTGACCTTTGCTGACAGAGCTCTGATTTCCCAGAGCGAGTCCTTCTGCTGGAAAGGCTGCTAAAGGACACAGCCCTGAAAACCATTTCAATGCTACCATTAACGAACGAGATGCACATTTCATCCTTACCCACCGAGAAGATGCCTTTACAGCTAAAAGCTCAAGTTAGGAGCTAAGGGAGGAGAACCTGACTCCTGGTTCTGCCACGTGCTTCCTAAGTGACCTTTGGGCAAGTTACTTCATCTCATCTGAGAGCTGCAGACACAGGCAATTTCCCAGCACTACATATTAGACTACGCGCGTCTGTACAGCTTATCTCCAAAAAAATCTTTCCCTTGCTCATTCTTCATCTTTTTTTCCCCATTAACATTACATTACCGCAGCAGACCCGTACACATAATTGCACATTTCTTTTCTGAAAGTAAAGGGCTACATCCAGTGCGTTGTCCGGAGGGGGAGCAGCCACACCAAAGCCATGGTGCAAGTACAGTGCCTAAGTGCTTGCCAAAATGAGCAGTTCATAGCGAGGTGGAATTAAATTCAACACAAGAAAACCGAGGGCCTTAAAGGTTTTTTCAATCTGATCAGTAAAAAGAACACACAATACTGTGAAAGGGATCTCTCTATATCCATTTCAGATCCTTGATTTTTATTACTAGGGGTGTATGAAAACACTCTGCTGAGAAACTTTTCCTGGAGGGTTCACAAGATCTTTCTTTTAAATAAAAAACTGCTTTTAATTAAAGGAAATACTTAAAATACTTCGCAAGGAAGAGTAAATTAAAAAAAAAACATATAAAATTCATGTATCCAAGGCAGAGTAGTTTCTACACAGGAAATCTTATTTCTACAAAGTGTCCAAAATTCTGTAACTTACAAGAAAAGTCCAAGCCAAAGAACGTGTGGAGGAAAAAAAAATATATCAGCAGAAATAAGTAACCTATTTAACTGGAAGTCTACACGTTGAATACTGTCTACCTTATGCACACAATAATCCTCCTTCTTTCTACAGTACTAGGTAAACACAAATAAACCAAACCAGGGCAGGGACTAGAGATATCACGAGCCTTTCACCTCTGCAGGGCTTGGTGTCATATTTGCTTCTACATCAAAAGATTGTGGCCATTTGCCACACGTCCAGCTCATGGCTGCAGCTGATACACCGATTATCCGCTACTCTAATGAGACCTCTTGCTGCCCTCTCCCCGCCAGGTCAGTGCTTTGAAAAGCAAAATATGGCTTCGTGCATTTCGGAAAGCTGTATGACATGATGTGATGGCTGGGAACGCTTTCTCCATGCTCGCCTTCCCCATCCCTCCACCACTGATCCAACAATCACAGAATCATTAAGGTTGGAAACAACCTCCTTTCAGGTAGCTGTAGAGAGTGATGAGGTCTCCTCTCAGCCTCCTCTTCTCCAGACTAAACACCCCCAGCTCCCTCAGCCGCTCCTCATAAGACCTGTGCTCCAGACCCTTCCCCAGCTCTGTTGGAAAAGCCCTCAAGGATCACACCAAGTCCAACCATCAACTCACACCACCCAACCCACTAACCCATGTCCCGAAGCACCACATCTACATGTTTCTTGAACCCCCCCAGGGATGGTGACTCCACCACTCCCCTGGGCAGCCTGTTCCAATGGCTGATCCCTGCCACTGTCACCTCTCCAGGACAAGGCACTGTGCCAGCTCCTGGGATGTGTTCAGCGCATCTGTAGTTGCTAATGAGCGTGAGATTTCATAACTAACACGGCACACCAGAAACATGAATGGAATCGCTGTGCAAACACGTCTCCAGCAGCGCACTTCACTGCCTGTCACCGCGGGAATGGATGGCCACGCGAAGGCCACCTCTGCTCTGTGTGACGGACCACGTGCCCACAGCTTGGTGCCAAAACCCGGGTGTTTAACCGCCCGCTGGCCCCACGGAAAAGCAACCTGCTTTCTAAAGAGAGACAGGTGGAGGTCGGGTGCAGTTACTCAATATACCCGGGTCACCATACTCCTGAAGCAAGCCCCAGCGCTGAAACGTTAGCTCAGGTTTATTTAGAAACCCCAGGTGGCTTTGCACAGCCTAGTTTTGATGGCCTGGTTTTGGCAATTTTACCAAGAACTTGATAATTTCACAAAATAAAAGAGGAAGCCCTGAGGGAGAGAAGGATGGGGTGGGGTGGGGGGATGCTGAAGGCTCCAGGTCCAGCATCTGGTGGAGTCTGCAGGTCGCTAAGGGCACGTCCACACCAGAAAGGCCTGCCGGGAGAGATGGCTGAGAGTCTGGGCTGACCCAGGAGCCACTCCATCATAACCTGTCTGGGCCCTGCTGGGATTTCCTTGATTGAATTTCACAGGATGCAGCCATTGCAAATGGCTCTTCATTACTCACAAAAGCCATCTAATGAGCCTCCCTGCTTTGATTAGGGCTAGCATTTGGTTTGGAGGACAGCAAATGGATAATACTATTTCCTGGAAAAAATGTTGGCGAGGAAGGACATATTGTCTTGATTAATGCTACTGAGTAATGAGGTCGTTCAGCAACCCTAGAGCCAACTTCCTGGCTCCCACTACCAAAACAAACAATACCTCATCTTACGTCCGCTGAAAAGCATGTGGAGATGTGTTTAAAAAAAAAGAGAAAGTGGGATTAGACTTGGAAGTCGAAATACTGAGGCATACAGAGCTCAGGAACGCTGAAGAATAAACTCGTATAAAATTAAGCCACTTGTATCTCCCCCAGTGTGTGCAAACAGTTGTGGACGTGTTAGGAGCCACTTAAAGGAACTCCAAGAAATACAAACATTGCTGCGTTACTAGAAGGCTACTAAACAAACAGCAAAACTAGCCCGTCTTTTCCCTGTGTTTTGTACGTGGGAATAAGGTACAGATTGTAACAGCCACGTAACTTCCATTCCACACAACGGCTGCGATCCGTTGCAGCACGAGCCACGTGCTTTTGTCGTGGTACTGTGCCTCTTCTCACAGAATGTGACCCGAGACAGCCTCAAACCCTCTAGGCATTATTCAAATTACAACTTTCATTCCGTATTGAAAGCCCTTGAAACCGTTCTCATCAAATATGTATTTGCACATTAGTGATGTGAAAGGTGCAATTTGAGCTCCATAATTACAACCAAAATGCAAAGTGGAGCCTTTGTAAGCTGATCCCAAAAGCACTCCAGAGCCCAGGTGCGCGGCGGTAACAGCATCCGCGCGGCAGCGCCGAGGAACACGGCACCGCAGAGACCGGCGTGGGGCTGAAAGAGGAGATTGTGGAGCAGCTGCAGGCTGTCCACGTGCGGCCGCACCGGCCCTTCTCGCTGAAACTCTGCCGCGCTCCGCTCTTCCTGCGCTTCATCACCTTTTAATATCGATCACTTCTACAGCTCCTACCTAGGGGGGTGTGTGCATGTGCACATCAAACAAAGGCATGCGGCCACACAATGCTCACACAGATGGTCTGGATGTCTAGAGTGATAATTTACGTGATGAACGATGCGCAGCTGTATAGCGAAGGGTAATATTGCTGAGAATTCAATCAGCACTTCAGCTTTGCTGTTCTGCTGGATATGGACACTCACCGAACAGCTCGTGATGCATATTCAAGTAGTGAATTCAAATATTTAAGAACATAAGATATATTCATATTTGTGAGACTGGGGATTAATTTACAATGAGTCACAAGAAATAAAATATTCACAGGACATTTTTCTCTGAACCATTATGAATTACAAAGCAACATACAGTGCGACCACTGTGACAGAATTTTATTCTCCAGTTTTACTTTTTTATCCCCCTCAGCAAGACCAGAATTGCATCCTTCATCTAACGTTAGTTTTTAAGAGGAAAAATACATACTGCAGAGGGAATCTGAGGTGTGTATGGGGTATGTTGGGGGGGAGTCATAAGGGGCAGGAAAAAAACCCCAGCAGTTAGATTTCACACTGATAGAGCCCTGTACTGCTAAGCTGTGAAGTTAGTGTGTTCCTGTATTTCACAGCTCACATCGAACCCAATTCAGGACCTGAAAATGATTAAGGAGCTACAGCAACTTTTGTTACTTTAAACAAATAATTCTTAAAAAAATACACGATCACTATGCAAGGCACAGGATGGAAAGCAATGGAGAATATCTTCTTTCAGCCCAGTGCTTTTATTTCATAGAGTGGAAACCCAGTTTCCAATTCTTGTCCCCTGCCTAGGGGCTGAATTCTCTTACCGGGTAGGTACGGGGACTTCGGTCAGAGCACCCAACATAACCGCCTGCTGCAGCCGGACGAAGGCAATGAAAGGACTCTCCAGGAAGTCCACCTCCCCAACCAGCACATTGGAGGCCTCAGCATCACGGGGCAACTTCTTCATGAATTTATTCTTCAGCTGCATCAGTGAAAGAGGAAAAGAAAAGAAAATTAAATCTTGTCAGGCATGCAAGCAGGAAGGTGCAATAAAATTTAGCCTGCTTTCACCCACATTTCCTCCTTGGTCATAATATATCAACCTGAACCTATTTTTGGTCAATACGTATCATCCCCACGTACATACGTATCACCAGGATGGCTCAGTGGCGAAGAAATCCAGGTCTCAGAAGTCCCAAAGTATGAGCTGACTGATGGTTTTAATACTTATGAACTAGAAAACCCTTAAACACACAAGAAAAGTTGAAGCATATGGTAATTCCCCAACAGAACCTTTGTAGCTTTAAATTACTGCTGTCAGTTGTTCACCGCTTGATAACGCATCCCTTGGAGGAAGGAGCAAATGACAAAACGCTCAGACACACGTGTTCTAGGGACACACTCCAACGCCTGTCACGGAAATCTGGTGCTCGTTAATTAAGAGCTTCTCTCTGACCAGGCCTTGCTGAGCCAGGGATTGTCTGTGGGGTGAAAAAGCAATGAAGTGTCCTCCCTAAACGAGCACAGCACCCACCGCTCTGGCCGTGCAGCCGGACGGGGGCCAGGCTGCTGTCAGAAGAGAGCTGAGATGCCCGGTGGCAGAGGAGGACGCTGTTCCTCAGTCCCCCTTTTCTAGGCAGCATGAAGGGGTTTTCCCCCGAGCACCTGATGCCAAATCCCACCCCCCTCTGCCAGGCCACCCAAACAAGATCGATCAAAACCTTCTCCACACTCACAGGAAACTTCTGCCACGATCAGTCTGTCGCATCACTTTCCTGGAAGCACCATGGTTGAAAGCAAAGACAGGGTGCTTAGGAACTTGCTGGTGCTTTGAAACGGTGTATTTTTTTTCCCCTTAACTTTTGGGCTAAGATACAGTTTGGGAACAACAGGGTGGAACACCAGCAGCAAGGCTCCGCGTGCTGCTGAGCTGCATGTGGCGCAAGGAGAAAAGCATAAAGATGTGGAACTGTTCTGGAGAGGACCCAAACCCGCCGGCAGGCTGCTCCCACCCAAAGGCTCAGGTTCCCCTTTTCAAAGGATGGTGAAGGATGTACTGAACATAAGATCCAAATCCTTCTTGGAAAAAGACATTCCTCTAAAACACAACGAGGTAAATAGAGATGATGGTATATGAAGACCTTGCGCACTTCGGCTAATATTTTATAGCAACAGAAATTCAACTACGACATCAAAATTACTTTCTGATCACTCTAGTAATCTGATTTTCTCACCCAGGTTATTTCAAAATGTCATTCCCATGATGCCTTTCTAACCTTATTCTTGTTTTTCTTGACTTTTTCTTCTTTAAGAGCGACAACAGCTGTGCCAGGAACACGACAGAAGGAGCTGGTGAAGCCACCGTGAGCACGCACCAGTACGGCTGCATGGCTCACCCGCTAGCTTCCTCGTACTTAACGTCTAGATTTGAGTCTCTTTGAAAAACAGAACCACTTGATTTTTTTATTTTTAAAAGGTTGTCTCTCAAAGTGAAACAATGTAGGTATTTACTATATTGTATCATATTAAAAATTAAGTATTGAATAGAACTTCCTATCAGTTTCTGCTGCCTGCTGAGTAAGAAAAGCACATGGCTATATATATTTATTTATTTCACAATATTTGGGGTTTAACTCTTCATTTATGGCAAGCCTGCTGCTAACTCTGGCTCCACACATGGTGTATGCAAGTCCTCTCCCACCTCCTCCAACACCCTCCTCAAGCCTTGGAGCATCAGAGGAGCCGACGTAAGGTGAACCCACCAGTAAGGAAAGCAGCAATCCCAGTATAAACAGCACTTCTAGAAATGCAGGAAAGCATCTGCTGTGTCACTGAGCAGCGGGGCTCAAAACTGCAGGAAAGGCAGCTTAGAAGACTGGCTTTACCTAGAGAGCTGTATTTATTAATTTCCAGCAATCCCTCCCGAGGCACCCAAATGCTATCTGAGGTCCAAT
>WKFP01014834.1:1067753-1092767 GCA_011057875.1 Pterocles orientalis | reverse complement strand
CCAAGAGGCAACTGGCCCACCTGAAACCTGAACCGAACTCTGCAATTCCAGCTCTCCGCAGGGACTGAAAAATAAGCTCAGGAGATGAGGCTTGGCAACAGGCACTTCAGGAAAGTGTGTTTGGAGGAACCATTCTGGGCTTTTGCCTTTGTAGTTGAGGTCCCAGTCGCTTACTGTCCCCTTTATTGGATTATCTAAAAAAAAACCCAAGCACCCAAGCCACCTGGAAGCAGCCTTGCCTGGGTGACCACACTCCAGCACTGCCACCAATAATAAACCAGAGCCAAGAGGAGAGAGAAGTGGCCAAGTGTATTGGGTCACACGCCGACACATTCCACTGTTCTGCAGAGAGCTTGCCCCTCCCCGAGTGTCCTCTTCCGCCCTTTCCCAGGCTGGTTTTGTTCTCTCTAACCTTGGAAATCCCCAGTTGTCAGGAACACGGAATTAAATGGAACAATGCAGTACTTTCGACAGTCACAGCCCCTGCTCAGTAAACTCAAGTTTGGGAACACTGATCTGGCTGCTGCCCTGCACCTCCACAGTGCCTGCAGGGGATCTGTCACCTCCTCCCAGCCTGGGAGCTTCACACCCAAGGCAAATGACCCACCGGTGCTGAGGCAACTGCTCCTGGCTTGGCTCCCCAGAGAATGATCCCAAACAAACATTGCAAAGATATATCAGGGTCCTACAGTGGGAGACGCCGGGTTTCAGGTTGGAGGATGCTCAGGACCAGTTGGCTTTTCCAAAAGTATGGGAGTTAAGCAGAGACAGAGCATCTCAGAACAGATAAAGTCAAAGATCCCTGGGGCTGGAGCCTGGCAGTTGGGTAAGAAGACTTTCCCAAGTATGCCAAAAGTTGAGGAACTGAAAATAAGGATGTAGGTAGGCTGGAAAGTTATTAAAGATATATAGAAATTTGTACAAAGCCTTTCTGCCTTTAAAGCACGGGCACACAATACACTCCTGTATCTTCACAAAAATAGCAATTGATGAAAGAGCTCAGGTCCCAGCATTGCTCCAGGCGGCTGTTACAAACTGACTCCAGCCTGCTGCAGTTTACAGACAAGCTGGTCTCTGACACATACAAATAAATAAAAAATGGAATAGCCCCTTTCTTCATCAGACTCATACCTCACCTTACGGCTTCATTAACTCTCAAGCTGCTAGAAGGAATGACAAAATAATGAAAGCCAGTCACTCTGCTCTCAAGGTAAGAAAAGCTGTTCTCCTTCCAGCTCCCGCTGTTCCCCGGTGAATTATTCCCTTGTCTCCTGTACAGCATGCTAAGTTCCGCTCAAGAAAGTTGCCAGGCACCATCACAATTTCACAAACTTTATCAAGACAGGAGTTTCAGTCAATCAGTAACAAAAATTGAGATCTAAGCTGATTTCTCAGGCCAGCATCGAATCGTGTACAGTACAAGGGTTCCATTGTGCAAAGTTCATCAGCAGGACACGGGCTAATTAACTGAGCAGCTTTTTGGAACTAGTTAGTTTTCAAGTAACAGTTTTCACTATAAACAGTCAGGCATTGTTTACACTGAAAGTTAAGTACCGGAGCGCACTTCCAGACTGGATTTATTAACAGAACTCACTATTAGCACTGCCGAAACATCTATTTTTATACCCAATTTTATATGTCCAGAGACATTTCAGCAGGAGGGGCAATTGAGACTGTTTGTACTACTGAGATCTACGAAGCCTGCTGCAACATTCAGACCTAGCTCTCTGCTAGCCCGTCCCCAGTTGTAACGCAATGAAAATATAACACATGGCAGTCTTCCCAATCACAAAAGCTATTTTACAATCCTACTCATCGCATATGTGAAAGGAAAAAGATATTTTGCAAAACCAACCAACCAACGTACATGTTCAAACTTTGAACAGCACTGGGGTCAACGCAATCCACATTGCCCCCTTCTCTTTCTGTGAAAGTACATTTATCTAGATTTTTTAAAAAATATTTAATTATTCTGAACTCACTTTTTTACATTGCTGTGTCCCTTTAAGGCAGAGCTGCACTTTGAGAAGACTGCAACCAGCTGTCATTTGAAGGACTAGAGTCATCCTCAGCTGGCCAGCATGACTGTGTTACCCAAATAATTTTCCAAAGTAACTCTCATTTGCATTCAGAATAACCATGGGACTAGAAAATGGTGAAAGACACAGAAAAAAAAAAAAAAAGATTCTCCAAAAGAAACAGTCATGCTTTGAGAATAACCCACTTTCTGAACCAAGACAAAGGTTTTCTGAAATCTGCACAGAGAGCTTATTCAGACAGAAGTTTTCCAAGAGTTCCAGTAAACTCACTCTTACCCCTCAGACTCTTAAACTCTCAGAATGGACGAGAACACAAAGAAAGATCATATGGTGTACCACACAAACACTACCCTCGTCTAAGAAACTAGGCCAAATTAGAGACTTGTAAGAAAGAGCTCAGCTCAGTGGGTGCTAACGGCCAGTTTTAACTTCATTACTCGTCTCCATGTTGAAGCTGTTCTCCCGCGGTTACCTTCCAGCACAGTTGCGTTTCTGAAGCGATGCAGAGTTGCACAGGGCGAGGTAACATCTGTGGTGGGAAACATTCCCCGAAACGCTCCTGACCTGCCTCACCCACCTCGTGAACGCACACCCTGAGGGGTGCCTGGCCTTAGCTCCTGGGCAGTGTGACGTGGGACCCTTGCTGAAACCCCTGAAGGCTTCTCAGCAGGAAGAGGATGAGAAATACATCAATCTCTGGATATTGCCCGCTCCTTTCTCACAGATGTCAGCAAGATGCCACGGAGATGGTGTCCCTTGCTTCAGGCCTTGCAAGAGCTTAACCTGCTTCTTTCAAGGGCTGGTGCTTAAAAAGTGGAGGATCCAGTGATGGGACTCAGATATACTGTACTCACCTTGTTCAGCCTCCTCTTGTGCTTCAGTTTCGTCGTACCAAGTCTCTTTCCCCAACATCCAGCTCCTAACCACAACACATCACCAAGCGAAGTCTGAATCTGAAGCTTACCTGATCTTTCTCAGGCTTGTCAGAGATGTCATTCAGACTGGTGGAAGTCAGATTTCTGTGAGTCATGGCTGGACTGCCTGTAAGAACAATGTCAACACCAATTAAAGCACCTGTTTCCATCTGGGCAGAACAACACAGAGGCTCAGGCTACAGCATTTCCTTGCACACGGGAGGTTGGCGTGTGGAATTTAAGGGCTTGTCAGGCTGCTTTCTGTGACTTCACGTGGCACGTGGGGTAGAAAGATGCTAACGCTTCCCCATCTCTAAGAACTTCCCATAGCTCCTGTCTGTGGGAGAAGCAGCAAAGCAGCAACAGGCTGCTGAGAGGGATGCTGCTGGGTCACCCAGGACCCAGTTACAAACCCATCCCTCAACGGGGCAGTGGGACCCTCGTGGTTACACCTACCTGCAGACCCCTCACCTCAGCTCTCCTCCGTAGATGGTATCTGCCCTGCGTGCCCCAGCACCCAAGACTTTTTAACACAACTCACGCGATGAGGGAGGCTGGCAGCTCTTGGTCCTTCCAAACAGCCGAGAATAAAAATCTACCTTTCTTCAAATGAGCTCGTCAACTAAACTTATGAACCTTAAGGATTTTACTGATTAAAACAACATGTGCATCAAATTGATAGGCCAAAAATCACAAATTCTTGACAGCAGATATTCTAGAGAGATGAAGACCACCACCAGAGACCAAGAGCAGGAGCAGTTCACCTCCAGTTCCTTTTCCAAGACCAGCTGCTCGTCCGTAAAGCTGGCACCCAAGCACTGCAAAACAGCCAGGAAGGAGCTGCTTGCTCTCTTTCAGACCACTTTGCCTACTTACTCGTATGTTCTCAAAGACTGGCAGAACTTGGGAAAATAGTTCTAAGGAATTTGGCAAAAAAGCTTTCAGAATTCAGTTCTACAAACACACTAAGAGCCTTTGCAGTTTTAAGAAACTCAGAAATAAGCATTAGTTGTAGAAGAAGAAAAATCAATTTAAAAGATTTTTTTAAAATGAGACTCCTGTGATGGATACAACATCATAAACAAGCAGCCAGCATGCATTTTTTTGATTATTCTGAAATTTTCCCATCTCTTCTCACTCACTCTCACAGGAACTCAAAGCATAGCAACAGGAACTGTTATCACAGTTTCTGAACATGAACGTAACTGGAAAGAGAGAAAATACTCTCAAAGAAATGGCACTGAGGCATTTCCCAACTTAGGTCATGTTTTGAGATAATATCGATTAAATTTATGCTTTGCTACTCATACCAAAATGAAAGCCCAAGTTTTTAGTGTTCAACAGCTCCCACTGCAAAAAAAGCTCTGTAACAGATCTGCATACTGAGCACAAAAAAAGGAATTGCAAGAAAAAGATCTGAATTCCCAGAGCTGGGTTTTCTTTACAACATATTCAACGTCTCTAGAGATGGACTTAAAGCATTCTTTCTTATGAGCCACCTGGAATCACAACATACCTCTGGGTGCCATTGCTGCATCCCGGAACATCAACACAGCAAAAGCCAAAGACAACCAGATATTATAAAAGGAGGATCTCCCAGCTCTCCCCCTTCCTGCTGTTACTGCGAGCCAGATTTAAGACCTCACCTATCTCTACCACGGTTTTACAAATACGTTTACTCGTAGAGTGAGAAATGCCACTTGTAAGACTGGTTTAAGCTACATATAGCGGCAACCATTCTCCTAATGAATTCTCAGAAATATCTACAAATTTGGACTGAACGTTTGATATGAATCTGTAGGTAGGAGATTAACACATCAACAAAACAGGAAAAAAGCGATCAAACTTATTACATGGCACAGGCATTACTTTGTTCATAACACCTTCTGTGATGGGAATATTTAATAAATATTGGTGTTGGGTAAAAAGCAAAGTGGAACAAAAAAAACCCAAAATAAACCCAGGTTATTGTAATCCTGAAGTTTAGAACTGAAACCCAGGGCTCCTTTTCTTGTATGGTGCAATTAATTATCTTTTAAAGGTTGCAGAGACCCTGCCAATTCTGGGAAATCTTTGACAAGTATATAATGTACCCATTGATTAAAATGACAGATTGAAGCTCGATGCAGGTACACATGGCTGCTTTGCAAATCTGAGCCAATAAAATCAAACAAGGCATCAGGGAAGCACTTTCTTAAAAATGCAAAGCCTGTTCTCACTGATAATTGGTGTCACACAGCTCAGTGAGTCAAAGCAAAGTTTCTATCGGTCCACCTGAGGGCTACCGAGTGAGAGAAATTCAATGAGAAAGTCTTCAGCAGAGTTAAACAGATCTGGAGACGTTTGAAGACCTCCAGAGACGTGGGGAATACGGGGCGGTGGCTCTCAGAGCTGCGGATCCCACGCTGTCCACCTGCCCAAGGCCACTTCATCGGTTTGGGAGAGCTGCTGTTCTGCCGGACAGACAGCACCGTAAGAGACACATTTCCTCTTGCCCAACTGTGAGACCTTTGAGTCCTGGCATGGCTACCGACCCCAGCTGAGAAGGAACTAAATACGGCTTCCAAAAAGCTTTGGGGAACTGTAGAAAATACTAATTATTTCATTTTACCCAGTTTTTTAATGTTGTTCCAATGCATTTTACTCAGAAGAGCTGCCCTGCGCAGGGTAGAACTGCACTGTAGGGAAAGGCATCTGCTGAAGGCATCCCTTCCTTCTCTGCAGACTGCTTTGGTGGTTTTCCAAATTTCCAGGAGTACACAGACTAAAACAGACTAAAGAGACTAACATCAGGGTGGACCCTAGCTTTCATAGATTATATTTTTCCAGCCTTTTTTTACTAGAAGTCCAAGACTTTCAAATGACCATTAGGAGACACCGTTCTTTCTAGAGGAAGTGGCTAATGATTTTATCACAAGAAGAAAACCAACCTGCCCATGAACCCATTTCTGAGAGTGAAGCCCACAAAGAGCTGGGAGCATGTTAGCTGCAACTCCAGCTTCTCGGCACAACGCACAGACCTTATTCACTCCCTTTTTCCGTCATCCGACTGGCCGTGCATTAAGAGATCTGAGCACCAAACATTTCAAAAGTAATCTTTGTTCTTTGGGTGTAGAAAGCATCTCACAATCCTAGCTTAAGCAGAGCTCTCAGGCTAAGATGTTTCGTATCTCCATCTCCTTGCAACCAATTTTACACTTAATGCTGACAGTCAAAACCTCCTGAGCACACACCATGACTGTTTTCCCCCTTCTTACCAGCTTTGCTGACCTAAGAAACTTGCCAGCATCCCAGCCTGAATCGAGAAGCGTTCCCCAAATCCCTGAATGCATCTTGGCTGCCAAGCAAAGCAGAAAAACGCTGCTACAATGCAAGATGCAACTTGGGCAACGTTGGTTCAAAAGCCATCTGGCTTTGTGGACACCGTGGCCCACCTATGTGCAGCCTTCTAGCTCACATTCGTTGTGCTTCTTTGAGGATCCAAAGCCAGGAAAGACATGTCCAGTAGTAAATTTTTTTAATGTCTGTATAGCAAGCTTGCTCTTAAGAGCAGCAGACTCAACTATCTGGAGACCACAGTGCCACAAGGCAATGTCAGCCTCTGTGGCAAGCCTAGCAATACCGCTTCTCTGAAAGACCTGAAAGAGGGAAAAATCCGCCTAAAACCTTGGGAATCTTCAGGTGAGCAGCTTCTCTGAATAGAGCGGAACGTGGGAGCAGAAGGAAGCAACGTGCCTGTCGCTCTACAGGCTCTCAGTGCCCTGAACAAACCAGCAGAGTAAAAAGTTTCAGCTGCCGAGACCTCAGCCAAAGACTCTGGCACAGGATGTTCACCCTTACACCCTTTGCTAACTAAGGATAATTTCCCGATTCAGGCCTAAATTACATTACACTCTGGCAAAGGCGACGCCAGCCTCTCCTTGGCTGTGCTCAGACGAGTTCTGGTGCAAGAAGTCAGGCAGTCAGTCCAAACACCTCCACGTTATTACCTCCTTCTATTAATAAGCTCAACAGTCATCTTTCACAGCGAATATCCTGAAATTCAGATTTCTGTCCATCGCAATGGCCTGTGAAGAGCGTCCCTGGGTGCAACAAGCTGTGCCTTCCTGCGGGAACAGCACGCTCCTCCGCGATCAGCAGGGCTCCCGATGAGTAATATTTTACAAAGGATAATGAGAGAGAAGCGGGGCCTGAGAAAACTCCAGCTCATCACTCAGAGATAAAGCTGGCGGGGCTGCTAGCTGTGTCACAAAGGGAGCCTATTTTTGTATTTCATTTATATGGAAATGAAAATATTTAAGCTTGTTGCACTGCACTGGTGGCAAAATTAATGAAGCCCTTTTTAACAGCCAAAGGATACTCCAACATGAAAAAAATGTCATTATGTGGCTTAGGAGGGACAGCACTGCCCGAAGGGGAGGGCAGGCTCACCTACCTGCTTCATCCCAGATGTTAAAGAAAAAAAAGCAAAACAGAGTGAAAAAGAGGACCAGGCGGGGTAACACAGCCAGCCAGAGCAGCAGCCATTCCACCAAGAACGCGTTTGCAATCTTCCCACTGTTAATGCAGCAGCAAGCGTTAAGAGATCGATGGGTGCGAGTTACCCACTCCTCTTCCTCTAAACTCCCCCAACCAACGGCAGCAGCCCAGCCCGCCCGCCCTTCACCCCTCCCGGGACTTACTGAGCCATCCCACGCTGGGGCTGCGCTGCACTCGCACTTCATCATCCAGCGTGCGCGTCGCTAGGCAGGGCACAGAGCTCTCGAGCGGGCTGCGCGCTTTTGCCGTGCAAGCAGGAGACAGTAGCAGCAGCAAAGAGGAGGAAGAGAGCACAGTTGAAAAGTCAAAGGAAAAAAAAAAAGAAAGAAAGAAAATGCTCAAGCAATTGCACATGCAAGCCAGTTAGGAGACAGAGTGTTTGAACATTCGCAGTTACACACACGTGCACCCTCCTGCACGGCTCGGTGACCAGAATGGAACACATCCTCTCCTTTCAGTGTTCAGCTGGCAGGTCTGGAGCCAGTTTTTCACCCCTGGTGGTTCAAATTCAGGCATCTTAGAAGCGGATTTCAAGCAACCGATTAAGGCAGCTGCAGTTCTAGTTGTGCTGAGCAGTCCCCAGTTGCAGTGCAGTCGATAAGAGCGGCAGACACACAGCGCTTGTGAAGACAAGTCCAGTCACTTCCCTGTAGGAGCCAGTTTTGAGCATCCTGACCATATACGTACTACCACTGAGGGCTGGAAGCGGGCATTTTACTCTGCAATGCTTCAAATAACGCAAACAGCTAAACACATTAGTGGGGTTCTTCAACCATCCCTTGAAAATCTAATTTCTGGGTTAAACTTCTCTCCTCCTGTGCTATGATTATTCAGCTGACACCATCATTCAACTCTCTAAAGGGATGGAGGATGCAATCTGCATGGAAAACACTTAACTGAACAAAGCTGAACTCTTAACGTAGACTAAAAGCTTCAGAGGAGCAGTTTTCGACCGTTACTAGCTATCCCTCTCAGGACATCAGCCAAGGTGGTGTAGACAGCCTCAGTGTTATTTTATCTCAACTCTTTCCAAACTCCTCTGCCAGCACAGAGAAAATAACTAACGTTCATGGGGCGTCTGGGCAGCGCAGGCACCATCCGCACGGTGACGGGTAGCATGCCGTTATTTATGAGGGTTAAACACTCACACATCCCAGCTCTCTACAGCCTCTGCCAGCTTGGTTTTAGTACGATTGGACCACTTCTCTTCAACGCTTTTGCCAAGGGCTCTCACAGGTGTTAAGTTATACAAAATGCTGGCAGGCAGGAAGCTTTAAAAAAAAAAAAAGTCAAAAATACGCAGTGCACAGCAAATGTCACCACCAAAGCACTGATAAACATTTCTGACAGTCCTCAGGCACCTGCATAAGGAATGGTGAACAGGGTTCTCATTTTATACAGTGGCAAAGCCACAGCAGCCCTGAGTTACACCCCAGAGGTGTGCCAGGCGGGCAAGGGCTGCCGGAGAGCCTCCAGCACATGCAGCACTTACTGCAGGGGTGCCCGTCAAATGCTGCACCCTGCAGCAGGAAAGGACACAAAGAACTCTTAGGAAGCCAGTTAACAAAGCAAGACACACACTGAAAAAATTGTCAGAAATCCCTGCAGGAGTTCAACTGAAATGTCCTGGTTGAACACTTCATACAGCTCACAACTTTCTACCAAAAAAAAAAAAGAATCGAAAAGGGCGGTGTCTGTGTAAGGGAACTCTCAGTAATTATGTGCTACAGCTTTGTCTGCGTGGCTTTCTGATAATCATCTTTTTTCCTGTTGAACAGACAGCAAAGGCTTGCTTTGATTCGTCCTCCTCCATCCCCTGTTCAAAAAGAAATTGCCATCTTTCGCACAATTTCTTTCCTCTCACGGCACGATCCAAATATCAACCTTTATGACACAGCAACGAACAAAAAGCATTCAGCACACACCTTCGCTGCTCAAAAGTTCCGTGTTTCTGCCCATCTGATTGCTATGGAGTCTCATCTTCGAGAAGAGCAGTGAAATGAAAGATCAGGGCGGGGGATGGCTGTGTGACCAGGGGAGGCTGGTGACCGCAGAGGGAGCGGTTGCAGACAGGGAGTGATCAGCCACGGCAGTGGCGGGGAGGGAGGGAGGGAAACCACCTTTTCTTAGGTTGCTGAATTTCTGCTGAATTTCACACAACTGCACAGGGCTCAGTCATCTCAGAAGATGGAAAGCAGAATGTGGTGCTTTAGAGAGTGAACCGAAACAGCCTGAAATGGAGTGAAAATACAGCAGTGCTCACAGGCCAAGCCTCAGCAACTTCTGCTTCTTCAGCTTTTTTCCTGCTTTATGCATAGAGGATACCTTGGGACAGACTCAAAAGTTTTAATTATGATTAAACATAATAACCAGAACAAGAGTTTATAACAAGTTTATCATGAAGCTAAGAAAGGCATTTTTTAGAGCCCCTAAGACTTAGTTATTTAAGCACTCTGGATTAAGGGAGATACAGGCACCTGAGCACCTTTGAGAACCATGGCCCAGGGGAAATTTTCACATTTCAGACCTAACAAATACCCCTGAAGAAGTTTATCGTCATTTAATTTGGGTTTTAGGTCTAACTTCCTTGAAAAAAAAAAAGAAGGAAACCCATGGACAGAATCCACGCCAATGATAGGATGATAAAGCGTTTCCTAAAGAAATGTTTTTGAGAGTAACTTCATACAGCGAGGCACTCGTCAAAATCATAGGCTCTAAATCATTGTGATCGCCCAGGGAGAGCCAGGAAGTTGCGTAATACTTTTACACAGACCCTACAAGCAGGGTGGTTCAGCTTCAGCAGAGATTGTTTCATTAAGGTCCCTTAATGCACACAATAACAGTGTACACTGCCTCAGTGGAGAGCTTTGTAATTTACATCCATGTGTTTTACGGGTAAATAAACCGATGAGAAGTTCGCCCTTTTAACAATGGCAGTAAATGTCGGTCGAGCAGAACGCCAAGCTGCTTTCTAAATATAACGGCCCGTAAACCTCTTACGCAGAGGTGAGAAGTAAGCAATGCGTAAGTCTCGTGTCCCCAGGGGCTGCCGTTCTCATTAACCTGGCTGCAGCACGAGTACTGGATGGAAGTTTCACTGAAATGAAAGGGAGACGCTGAAAAGAAATACCTACCTGGAAAGAAACTCCAGGGAAATTTCGGAGCGCTTGGGGCTGATGGCACTTTCATTATTGTGATTAGCTGTGTACAGAGACAGCTGCACTCCTGTGGCCTCATTAAATTTTTATCTGTCTAAAGGACAAATTCTGCCTTTAGAAGCACATGAGAGGCACCCATTGAACTCCAGGGAGTGTGGGATAACTCGATCAAACACAGTCTGGAGTTACTTTTTCATTCAAGTGTAAATAATAAATAACAGTAACAACATTCATGAAGTATTTCCCTTTGTATAAAAGCCTGTCCCTCGTTAAGCCTCACAGCACCTGAACTGTCATGGAACACAATGCATTATATATTCCCGTAACACACAAACATCCCAGGTGGGGAAACAGAGGCAAAACAACATGAAAGGAGCGGCTGAAGGTCACCCAGTGGGCTGAGCAGAGCCAGGACAGAATTTTTTGAGAATCAGTCCAACAGAGACCGGACCTGCACAGCCCTTCAAACAAGAGGAAGTCACCTAGGATGCGAGGAAAGGGCGCCCTTAGCCGTGAAAAATAAGTAGGGGCTGGAGTGAGATCTTAGACAAACACCTTTTGTCAGCAGCACCCTCCCGGGACAAGCACGCTATTATTTTCTCGTTAACCAGCCCTGCAAGCCTAGCTCCGTACAGTGAAGAGACAGGGCTTATCGTTCACGATGTAGTTAAAGAACGCACTGCACATGATTTACCTTCAAACCTCCTAAGCTTTAATTTGCCTTTAACACCCTGAGGTTTTGATGGCTCCTCAAGGAATGACTTCAACTGCAGAAAGGAAGAATTCAACACTGACCAGCTGCTGAAAAAAGAGGAGGCGGTTACAAGCACACAGTTCAGTAAAAACAGATGCACCCAGAGGTGGAAGGTGGATGTATGCTGTAAACAGAGCACATTTTAAACCCTTCCATTAGGCTCTCCTTGTGTCCCAAGGAGGCACTGATCACAGCAATGCTAAAGGTCAATCCTAAAGGTTTCTTTACGTTTCTACGCCCTAGGAACTCACTGAGACAGGTACTCGGAATAAAGCACTAAGCTTCATTACTTGTTCAACCATAAGACATGAAAAAGCAGACCACTGCCCAAACACAGAGGCACTCCTGACCCTGAGGAGTTCACCTGCTGATCCATCTCCCACACAATCTGAGAGCAGTCAGGTCTGACCGCGGAATCATACGGGCACCGTGGGCCAGCCCACAGCTCCCCCGTCACCCTAACCCTCAGTGTCACAGTGCCTGCCTGCAGGAAAGCGGTTTGGGGCTGGAGCTGAGAACTGAGGGCATGGAATCATAGAATGGTCTGGGCTGGAAGGGACCTTAAAAATCATCCAGTTTCACCCCCTGCCATGGGCAGGGACACCTCCCACCAGCCCAGGTTGCCCAAAGCCTCATCCAGCCTGGCCTTGAACCCCTCCAGGGATGGGGCATCCACAGCTTCTAGGGGCAACCTGGGCCACTGCCTCACCACCCGCATCTCCTACACCACGCGCAGGGTGACTGAAGCACCCAAACACATGCTAAAGACATGTTTGTCTTACGTTTTGAGTCCCACATCTCCTCAAAGCAAGCCTAGTCGTCTTTGCAAAGGTCTGGAAAGAGATGGACGTGGTAACAGGTATCTACAGACACCACCACAAACAGTGCTTGTGCACTTTACCTGCAGTGGCCGCTTCCTCCTTTTAACAGAAAGCAGATGCCTCCCACCAAACAGTGGGGAGTTTGCTGGGAGGTGAGTGGGGAGACACTGGAAAGTCCCAGAGCATACACTGGGCAGAACATAATTTCCCTTGATTCATGTTATTGCTCCTTTGCGTTGCTCATTTAATCGCTGCATGATCAAGGCACTTGTACATGAAGAAATGCATCATCAAGAACAACAAATATTCTTCACATGCACATACACAACTGTTGCAAAAAGCAAAGGATGATAAAAAGTAAGAAATATTACTAAAATATGATAGTAGGTTAGGCAGAAATGTTAGGGTGAGCTTTCGAAGCAGAGCACAGAGAGCTAAGAGGCCTTGCATGTAGGAAGAAGAATGTAATTTGCTTGCTTTCATTTCTGGATATTGTAAAATAGCAACTTTTAATCAAATTTTCATACTGCAGCATAGGGCAGTTTACAGAACTCCACGACAGGACAGCTGGCTTCAACATCCTCTTTTTTGCTTACCCCTAGTAAGAAGCCTGCGAATCTGAATGTACGGGTAAGCACAGAGCCACTGCCAAGGCCTCCACAGCTGTCTGCATCCACACGCACACGCATGTATTAAGACACCACTAGGAACTAGATCCATGACCACATCAAGTTATTTTTAGAGAGAGACACACACACACTCACAAAATACATCACGAAACAATTTTAGGATGAATAAAGCAAGATGGAAATCAGCTTTACCCACACTGGACAATGATCGAATGGCAATAAAATGCAAGCTAGATGTTACCATCATGTAATTTTTGAGTAAGAGTGCCATCAACACCATCTGTTACAGAAATCGAACGCGCACGAAAGCTTCGTCTCTGCACAAACGTTTCAGATGATTGGCCCTTTAGGTTCAGGCACGGCTGGAGGTTTTTGTAAATCTCTCCTAACGCTGTTCCTACATCACCTCCTACACGCCAGCTGCGAGAGCACCTCTCTGCCTTTCCCCGTGCCTCCTGCGCCCTGCTGCTGCCTGCCACCTCCCCTCCTGGCCCACTCCGTCCAGTGAAGATATGGTTAGAGCAACGTGCCACGGCAAAAGCAGCCTTCAGAGCCCACCGCTGATGTATTATCAGTTCGGGTCTCACTATGCTAATCGTGGGTTAGAAAAGCATTGTCATGGCAACAAAGTTAGTTTTTGGCGGGCAGGTTTGGTGGGGTGCTGGCAAACGGAAGGCTATAGCCAGTTAGCCTCTGCATTACCGTTATCGGGGTTGGTAAACATCCTACTTGCACTGGAGACGGTCTTTCCAATGTCGGCCAGAGAGCGCAGGTTGGATTTCTTGGTCTGATGTCGGTGCTTCCTGAGCAGCGTGTAGGTGACTTTGTCCTTCAGTTCCAATTTCAAAAGCCCCGTCTCGATCTGATTGTCAACGATCATTTCTGTCGCACACAACGAAAGGGGCGAGGGAGAGGAAAGGAAAATTAATCCCTAAGCGCAAAACTCAGCAACGTCAAGGGAGAGTAGAGGGAGAGAGATGGATAAACTTCACCCTAATTTTTTGAAGGCTTTCCTTCCTGTCTCAAAATCACCCCCACATTTTGCCATTTTATTTTTAAGGGGAATCTCTTTTAGACATTTATTTTGAAACAGAACGTGTTTCCATCCAGCAAAACCCAACAGCCGTTGACACATACCCACTGCACCAAGACTCCCTTCTGTTCTTTCCATACATGCCATCGAGCGTACTTCCAACCAGCCGCACCCAGGATAAGATGGCTCTTAGTTCACTGCTCTGAACCTGCATCTTTGTGAAGAAGCTACAGCTACATTGCAAGTACCAGTATGCTCCCAAAAATAACATGGCAAAACTTCTGAGATTCACCAAGAACTGAGTTCACCTCACAGCCCCCCAAGGAAACCTCATCTAACTATAGAAAAATGTCCTGGAGATGAGCAACTAATTAAATCATTCCCTCTCAGAACTGAAGTAAAATGACAGCAACTACAAAAGACAGAACCTTCTCCAATTTTCACAGGACATATTAAGTGGCTTTGCCTTTAACTGAATCACCAGAAAAAAAAAGCTTCCAACTCACTGCAAAGACTGCTCACTTTCCATCAGTTCTCTCCTTTCTGCTCCTCTGTCCCAGAGGAGAAAGAAAAAAAAAAAAAGACAGCCAGATCTATTAAGAATCTCTATTGTACACGAAATCTCACATTAAGTTGTTCCCTTTATTACTTCAGTTAACACGCTGTCCCCCAAGGGAAAGTGGCAGCTCTTATTTGTCTACCGGTAACTTTTATTTGTGCTAATAATAAAAGTTATGGGAAAGCGGAGACAGAACACGCATCACATTTGCTAACTCAGTGAGTCAGAAAGTCATCTTCTATACGCTGCCCAAGAACTAATGCCTCTCCAAATCACTGGGGGAAAAAGCCCAGCTCTCCTGCCCGCAGTCAGGAAAGAACGGTTATATGCATGTAGGTATGGTTACACAAAACGGGTGCCAAAAGTTTTGGTTTTGGGAAGTGCAATTTTTCTATAAACTTTTGTTGTTCATATGTTTTGTTAGTGATTTTTTGAATGCTTCCTTCAGAACAACACGTATTTCTTCGCTGAGTTTGCCTTTCTCTGTCTGGCAAGTGCTCCCTTCCCTGTTTCTGATATAACACAACTCAACCGACAGAGCTATTTGACTTTTCCTTTCCTGTGTGTCCCTTTCCTGTGTGTCCTGTGTTTACTTTCCTGTTAATGACACTGTGTGTGTGACATTAACAAAGTGATCATGATTAAATAATTCTGGAAATCAAGTCTGTGGGCTTCTTAGACACCTCTATGTATCTGATTAAGGATTTGAACCTATAACAGCAAAAATACCCCATGCAGGACAGTGTCACAGCAACAGGAGCCACTGATTTGTATTTTAATCCCTCAGGAATTAGGTATGATTTGGGTGGTGAAGAAGGATACTGAAGGTGAAATCTGTTGCTCTTCTTCCTGAACTAAGAACTCCTTTCATTTATTTCTTATCCTTCTCCATGTACTTTCTAGTTTTTCCCTGTTATTCCTTGGACAGATGCTACTTTATTTTCCTCATTGAAACCATCAGTGAAACCATCATCAGGGTTAATAAAAAGTTGTAGGAAAGAGTTTAGGGAAAGAGCCAAGGCAGCTTTACTTACCCACCACCTGAGGGAGAGAAGAGGCCTCCATATCCAGGATGATCGAGCCTTTCTCTATGCACGTCCTCAACTCAAACAAGCTGTGCAGGGACAACGTGGCCACGTGAGGTTTACTCCATCGCTCCCCACCTTGTTCTACCTTCTCCTCAAACTTTATCCACCTACAAGAAGGCAGAGCAATGAGAGCGTGTTAAAGTTGTTGGCTCCCTGCAGAAGTACATCTCTGAAAGAAGCAAGACAGCTGAACATTCTCCCACGCATCTCCGAGGCCACAAATCCACGATCAAGTTGCAAAGGCGCAATGAGTCGCTATGTGTCAGCTAAGCGGAGATAATGCTCTGTCTGCTTGTAAACTATTGCAAATGTGAAGTGAAACGTTATCTTTACTAGCTTTCACCAAAGGCTTAAACTAACCCAGCTTACCTGATGTTTGCTCCAGGCCAAGAACGCACAGGCAGTCTCCCCAGCTCAGCTGAGACCCAGTAATTCCCTCCCCAGTTTGCACACCCAGCCGCTAACTCTGCATCAAACCAAGTGCAGCAGCTGAACCGTCACTTCACCAGACCCCAGAGAAAGTCAGGTAACCGAATTCAGCCTTCACAACCCATCTCAGCTAGCTAGCTGTGAGAAGTGCTGAGCACCACAGCTCAAAAAAAACCCAAAAAACAAAAAACAACGGCAAAAAAAACAAAACCCAAACCAAACCAAAAGCCAAACCCAAACCCAAACCCAAACCAAAAATCAGCATTTCTGGAAACAAGGTGACTTGCATTTAAGTATTCAAATCCAAACAATAAAATCTGAAAACTTCAGTCACTGCTAAAACTCAGCAGCCTTGCCAACAGTCGGCAGCGCTGAATAACGCCGGCCAACACCAACGGGCTGGCGCGAGGCAAAGGGCGGAGGAGAGAAGCACCGAACGAATCTGAAGATGTTCTCAGCAGAACAAGTGAGCCATCGAAGGAAAAGACACTAATTAAGGAGTTCGTTGCTTCCCTCCACTCTCTAACTGTCGTTTAATGATTTAACAAAGTAGGTCTGAAAAAACCAGAAAGCTCATCTCTAGTGGAAGATTAGAGCAAAGGTTAAATCCTGTTCTGGGCAAAAACGCTCTTTACACCCCCAAAGCCATGTCAGAACAGCAGGTGAGCAGGAGGTTTAACCTCCACGAGCAACAGGGTTGCAACCCCGAGCGGGGCGGCAGCAGGCAGGCAGCTGGAGTGTGACCGGCCACGCCGAGCGCCCGGCCACCAGCCCACCTCCACCTCCAGCCACCGGGCTTAGCCTTGCCCCTGGCTCCCGCTGCCCGGCCAGGGGTGTGCACAGGTGGGCGGCCAGGGACGGAGCAAACTGCTCCTGCTGCGGCTCTCGAGGGGATTTCACCCAGCTCGTGCCTTCGCCGCACCAAGAAAAGGAGAAGAACCACCACCACACACCTTCTTCCTCCGCTGCAGCACCCAGCTATGGCTTCAATAGAAGCTCAGAGCACAGGCAAAGGATTGTAGTTCCATATAATCTAATTGCAAAAAATAAATGCTTTTTAAACCTGCCTTGAGATGCTGTTTTAGTGTATGTGGGAAATGAAAATTCCAGTGACTAATGTAAGGGAATTATTAAGACAAAACCCACACAGGTAAAGCAGTTCATAAATTGGTTCAAAAGAGTGTTATTAACACCAAGTGAAATGATATTTAATCCAGAAAAATGTATTACTTGAGGATTAATCAATTATGCTTTCCAATTGCAATAATCTCTTTTTGAGATTTTTTTTTTTACTTTGAAAAAAAGCTGCTTTTTAAGCCAAACCAAAAGACTGAATTTGATCTCAAATTAATAAGGTTCTATTTAGTTTACAAGATCTAGGTAATTCCTCGGACACCCGAGGGACCTGGGCAGCTGCACACCTGTGAATTTTAAAGGACAGGTATTTCGTACCGCAGCGTGTGACTGAGGTGCAGTTCACCCTGCGACAACAGACCGGCTGCAAATGACAAAGCATTTCTCTCTTCAGGGAAAGTGTATTATTCAGGATTATGAATATTTGCTTTCTGTTTACTTCTCTGACTATAACCCACCATACAAATACAATAAAACAAATCTGAACCTGCAGACCTG
Organism: Pterocles orientalis; assembly: GCA_011057875.1. Classification (NCBI taxonomy): domain Eukaryota; kingdom Metazoa; phylum Chordata; class Aves; order Pterocliformes; family Pteroclidae; genus Pterocles; species Pterocles orientalis. The sequence goes on along the minus strand of WKFP01014834.1, from coordinate 1,075,172 downwards.
TCTGAACCACGCCCTGCCACGCTGAGCGCAGTTCCTAGGATAACTCTTTTCCCAGGGAGAGTTCGAGCCCACCCTCCTCAATGGGAATTCACTGACAGCCAGGTCTCTTCCAAACAGCCTGGAGCAGCTTTTGACGCTTCATTGCAAAATAACCAACAACTCAAGATCACATATCAGGCAAAAATGGATTTTAAAAAAAATCTTCAGCCGCTGAACACAAGGACAAAGTGGTGGACTTTCAGGGTGCTGGATTTCCAGGGTGGAGAAGAGCAGAGAGGGCAAAAGAGACAGCCGCAGGGTTCATGCTTCGTGTCGCATGAATTCAGAATTGTACAGCTCTGAACAGGTTCCCGGGTGCTGAAAGCAACGCTGGCTGCAGCTGAGGAGCAACACACTGTTTCAGAGCAAAAGATTATCTACACTGTTATTTGAGAAAATAAACAATTGAATTACCCTCATCGTCTCCATCCCGCTCTGTTCTTGACATCTACATATTCTTGCTGTCTGCCAGCTGTACTTCAGTTGCAATAACCAGTAAAAACTCCTGTGACCACGTCAGAGAAGCAGCAAGGTGTGACACAGAACACCCATGTTCTGTTGTGCCTCTTTTTGGCCGGGGAAACTACGCTGACAGCTCCAGCAAGGCTCTCCTGGCACTGTGGGCTTCCCAACTCGGGTACAGATCAGCATCGCTGGCTCCAAAGGGCCAAGACTTGCGAGGAAAATCTGCCAGCAGTGCAGTTGGTTGCCTCCAGGACAACACCCTGCTCTTAAGATGCTTTTTTGGGAGCCGACAGTATGTTCCATGTACACATACTGGGAAGACAGCTTGTATCTCTGCTAACCAAAGACACAGGAGCCATCTTTTTTTTTTTCATTTTTGAAGCTTCAAAAAAAGATTTTGTAAAAAGCGTGCTAATGTAATAATGTGCAAGGGGGTGAAGAGTATGAAGGTCCTGTCTGACAGAGCTTACATAAGGATGACCCCAACGAAAAATTAAGAAACCCTATCCACCATCCCACTGTCCTTTCACCACTTTTCACTGCCATCTCATGGCTCTCGTGCCATCTCCCCGCCTTGTAGAACGACAGTCCCCACTATGGTGGGCACACCGTGGTTCCCGAATGTTCTGTATTGAACCTCAGCAAACACCGGTGGTCTCCAGCTGTTTCGGGTCTTTGCTTTTTACTGGTTTGCTCTGTATCCTGTCACTACCCCTGAAATGCAAACATCCACGCGCAAGAACCTGTCCATCTGCACCAGGTAAATCGATTACAAGCGCCAACAAAATGAACAAGGAGCACCCAGTGACCCAAACCTTCAGGTTACCTTTTAACAGCAATAAACCTTCCTAACGCACCTACAGGGCTTTGCTGTGAAACTCAGTCTACACTACGGATGTTTTTCCAAAGTGGCCCTTTATTGTTAGCCATGGCCCAACGCCACGATGTGCAAACAGGCAACAGACCCACGCGGAGGAATATGACGTCCTCGAGCCCTGGGCATGGGCTGATCTTCCCTCCTGTCAGCAATGCCACCGTGCGCAGGGGGACAACTATAGCCTGTCCAGACAGCACAGACAGCCGAACTCCGGTCTATCAAGAACCAAGACAGACTACTAAAGGTCCTCTTCTGGAATCAAATTTTAATCAGTAGCTTTAAGTTGCGTGTTAGAGATTTTCCATGACATCTTCCAGCTATTTTTCTAATGACCAGAACAGCGCTGGAAGGGACAGTATTGTTTGCTAAACCCTTCTCTCTTGACATCTTCCATGCTCTTTCCAGTCCTAGAGCTGCACAGCTGGCAGCTCCTCAGCCCACTGCAGCACGAAGCAGCCAGCTCTAGCTGGTACGTCCCGCTGCAAGGGTCACTCGGTAGCTCGCAGCAGGTTTTGTTTTGCAGGATTAAGTCATTTCAGGAAGATACTGAAAAATCCTGATCAATCATCCATCAGGCAAGATCACTATCAACAGAAAAACGTGCAAGTCAGGAAGCTGGGCTAAATTTAGGAATTACACAGTGTCTCCACAGGGTGCCCTGTCTCTGAAGCATGTTATACCTACTTGTATCTTTAAAGAGAGAGAATTTCGTATACAGTCATCTAGCACTTCTAGCAAAATGTGCAAAACCACATAAAACCAGAAGCATTTGCCAGAAAAGAAGAAAACCTCCCTTCTTCTCTCCAGCCACCTGATAGTGCAAGCATATCCCACTGACGTTTCTTTGAACATAAAAGCAGAGGGCTCGTGAGAAACGTCCCTCAAAAACCAAAGTGTTTTGTGATCTGCCATGCAGGACACGGGGTATGTCTCTTCTGAGGGCTAGTATTCGTGGACTTCAAGAAAACAGAGCTTCCCAATATTTGTATTACAAAGGGGAGACCAAAGAGAATGCCTGCTAAGAAACACAACACTAAGGTCTCAACCGTGCAAAAGCTTTAACTAATTAATATTTCAAAACCCCTCTCAAAGGCCTATACATGGGCAGGGGAAAGCCTGATTTGCTGTAAAAAGCAGAGGTGAGGGTACAGATGTCAAAAAGCAAGTACTGAGCTAATGATAAGAGGGACAAAAAGCAATAAAGGGCGAAGAGGATGGCCAATAAGAAGTTAAAGAGTAAAAGGTGAAAAGCCTTTAAATAGGGTCTCTAAGTGACCGAGAAGTAAAAATAAAGAAAGATAAGAGGGTAAAGGGGTAGGTGGTGAAGCGGTTCATAAAACCGCAGGTAAAGAAGATTAAGGTAACCAAACAACCCAGGCTAACTACGAACACAGTAGGTACCCTTAAGACTGGAAGGTGGGGAAAGAGCTTAGCCCAGCCACAATAAAGGAAAACGAAAAGCCTCAAGTTAAAGAGAGGGGGATTGGGAAGGTAAAGCCCCAGACTGCTCTCCAGCTAGCATCTCTTTCTAGTGGGACATTTCAGGTCTTCACAGCAACCAGACTGCAGTTAGGGCTTTACCTTTTAAGACAAGCCCAAGAAAAATATTTCCACTGCATAAAAAAATCAGAATTGTATAAGGCTAAAGGGCTAAATAGCAGCCTTTAGAGATCACAAATCCAATCCGATGGCTCTTTTGGTGTTGTTCAGAAATGAACTATATATAACTTGTGTCAATCATGTCAAAAACCCATGCCAGTCCTAAAATGGCACCAGCAAAGAAACAGGCAGAGAACTTAACCAACAAACTCAAAGCGAGCAACCCAATCCAGCGCTTAACACACACCTTGAATAACGCACTCAAAAGAAAAAAATCTTCAGGCTTTTTGACTATTTAAAATCAATTTCATCAGTAACTTGCTAGGAGTGGGACATGGTCAAAATCTTCCAACATGTGATGATGTATGGTAGAGTCAGGCTCAAATCTATTTTTGGGCAACAGAATTAAAGTAGCTTTAGCACTCTTGTAGAAGGTTTATTCAGACACCCATTTCTAATAATTCAGGCCAGGATATTGCCATTCTTTGCAAAGCACTAATAAACCCATTTGTCTGTTGGTCCTCTAAAGGCAAACTATTCGAATAAATCTGGCACTCTAATTTTTCTAGGTTTTGTTTTAAAGGAATATTTATACAAATCCTCAAATTCTCAAAAGGTAATTTCAATTGCACGGGCTCCTTTCTGTGGATTCCCCAAACCATCCTGTAGCACAGATATTAACCCAACTGAACATTAAAAAGCTATTTCCCATGGGGGTCCTGTGAACTGTCCCTTCCCTTTCAGGGTAACAGAAAACCAACCCACCTTGCAGTCTCCTTCCATTCCATCTCTTGTCCATCGACGGCCAGGAGTTCATCCAGCTCCGTGAAGAGCTGAGGGGGTGCCGGGCTGTCATCTTCTTCTCCAAGAATGAAGCGGATGCGTTCGGCAGCGGGGGAGACTGCAGAGGTGAAAATACTGCGGTTAACAGCCTGAGAGATGACCAGGGACGTGCGGCTCCTCTCCTTCCCCTTCTCCCCAAAGCCATTCAGCTGTTTCTCCAGGCTGTCTTTTCCATCTGACATCCTAGTCGGTGTGGACGGAGGGGCGTGAGCGAGGGTATGGCTATCTCCCTCTCTCCCCTTCCTTGCCTCTCACTTACTTCTTAAAAGTTCAAGCTGGGAGTAAAGTTCAGGAAAACCTGCCTCTTCCTACGGTCCTTAACTATGTCACAGCAATTTGCAGCCCTTGTAAAAAAAGCACTATCAAGCTCAAAACCAATATGCTCTATGGTGCGTGCCCAAGGACCTTTCGTACTCTGATCAGCTGAGATCCTTAGCCCCCTTTTTTATATGACATAAAACCAGTTTCAGCCAAACCATTTCGGGGCTTGCTGGGACAGCATCCCATGGCTTTCCCCTCCCTGCCAGCAAGGCTCAGGCTCTCATTGGCCTGCAAGGCACACTGTAACCTTCCCAGACCTGCTCCTGGAAAACACGGGAATATTTAACAGAAAGGTTGTGTCATCTATACATGAAGAATGCGACCCAACGCATTTAGTCAGGCACCAATGCACTGAAAAAAAACAACGGCTCCCATTGGGAAAAGACTGCCCGTTTAGGCAAAAGAAACTGCTCAACGTGCGCTCTTTTGATGGCACACACAACGTTCATTTGCATTATTAGCTCAAGAAAAAGGAGCAGAAAGCCCTTCCCGGTGAAGAAACGCAGGTGAGTCAAAACTGAGCACTGAGAACATCCCTGTCCGCATCCCGAGGCCTAGGGGCATCTCCCAAAGGCAACTGGAGCTCGTGCCACAAGAGCCACTTTGCTGGAGCACTTCTTGGGGTCTAGAGTTTTTTTCTGCTCCTATCACCTTAAAATGAAGGCGTGATCATGTGAGATATTAAGACAGACATCCTTTCTGCTGAATGTTTATTAGCATTAGAGTTACACAGCAGACTATGAACTTTGAACTGTTCTGCTAAAAACTCCTTTCTTTTCAAAAGATCAGCTGTCTGCCTGTTGCAAAATAATTAATTACACCAGGTGTCCAATCACCACCCATTTTTCCAGAGTAAACAGAGTCCCAGTTTGTAATGTGACAAAAAGGAACAAATAAGAAACATGTGCTCTCCTGCTTTTTTTTTTTCCAAGACACTTTCATAGCTTTTGTCTTAAGTCATTAAGCAAAAGTTGGTGTAAATTCATTTCTTTATCAGGCAGGGTGATGGAGATTTCATAACGTAAAATGGATTTCTATTTAAAGTACATTGACAGTTAGAATTTAATAAAAATATAATTATTTAAATTCTTGCTGCTGGTGACGTCTTTGTCCTGCTGCTTGGCTTTAATACAGCCGTCACAGTAATACAGAGCTATGGGCACACCTCCCTGAAGGGAACATTTTTTTCCTCCCCTGATTTTAGAGCCAAATTCCATTTTGGCTCAAGCTGTTGGGAATGCTCTTGCAGGGCAGGAGAAGGCCAGGTTTCCTTCTGAAAGTGATCAGTTTTCAAAACCAAGCAAAAAATATGCATATGAATTACAAGTCTGGTTATCAACTAGGTCAGTTTAGCCACCCTCCACCTCCTTCCTCTCCTTCCAGACTTTTCTGATTGTACGGACGGTTATCAGCAACTCTGTGCACAGTGAATTTTCCAATTCCCTGGACATCAAACTACACTGCCCTGCACTGGCTCTGCAACTCAGGTAAGAGGGATGATAACACACGGAGCCACAGAATCTGCAACATGAAACCTACGGAGCCATCTCAGAACCTGTGATGTGCATAATGAGTATTTAATTATTTGACTTGGCTGTAACAGATGCACTTTGCAGACAGTTCCAAAACACATCTGCGAATCCGTAACCTAGTACATGACAATTGTCCTTGCAATTCTAAAAGCAATTTGGACTGAAAATCTGCACCTAAAACACGTTTAAAACAAACATTAGTATAAATAATTAAGATTATCCTTTTCCAAAAACACAATTAGTCATAACACTTGAGCTCATCTTTACACAGTCAACCCCAGTTGAAACCAGTGCATGGTTGCCACACCACTCTGGCTTGGGCTAAACCGCTCCACTGCTCAGCATCCCAGCTGCCCTCTGCCAAATCCCACTCTTGCTCTTCCTCTTCTGTTCAGATCCCACATGCTTCAGGGCAGGAATCTCTCACTAGGCGCACATATGGAAGAATATCTATTGAAACAGAAGCCAACCATTCAGCTGAGACCTTTACATACCACTGTACCAGCAGGCTGCATACAACACGAGAGCATTTTTAAATTTCTGTTGCAGAAATGCTTTGGACACGGACATGTATGTAGACATGTGGACCCTGTACACCACACCACAGAGAGAACGAAAAGATGATGCCTGGCCAAGAGAACACAACCCAGCCTGTTGCATGAGCCCGCAGGCTTCCATGATCTACTGTTTCTTCTTTCCTCAACCAGTCTGAATTTAGCTGAACCACTCAAGTGGTTGCTGTTCTCCAGCCATTAGGTGGTTTCCAGCAGTGGAAAGGGCCGAGGGAATTCCAGCTGGACAACCACAGCTTGTGGCTGATGGTGTCTGAGCCCTGCTGCCATGCTCCAGACAAAGAGCAAGACCTGCTGGCAGAGCTACCCGTAACACGCGTGTTCCACCATCTTCCCTCTCAGTCCGCGTCCGTGACCCTCAATATACTTTTATATTCTTCACAGAATTGAAATGCCACAGCCAGAAAAGTAATAAAGTGCATTTACATCCTATAGCTTCAAAAAGCAACTTGGAGCACAGCAAACGGTCAGCGCCTTGAATAGCCTGCAAGAGAAGTGATTGCAGAGCTTCTTGAGCCACTGAAGGCACTGGCTGCAGCCAACGGGACAATTATCTCTTTTCAGTCATTCTGAAGCGGGTTTTACTACATGGTAGTGCTACTCTGTCACCCCAGCCTGTACCATGGTAACTGCACAACCACCACCCACAACACTTTCCTCACTGAACTGCGTCATGCGAGGAATTACAGAAATGCTCCCACCAAACCTGGGTGCGTGTCTTACGTCTCCCCTTCTTTCTTTTCTTCTTTCTTCCTTTTGTTTCTCCTAATTTCCTATTAGCTGCATTTAGCACAGATGATAAGGTTCCAAATCCAATTAACGAATTTGCTGGGTCACAGGTCTCCTATGGCTTGCTTTACCACATGTTCTTTAGTGCGATTTTGTAGGTTAATGGGCCGTTTATGGGTTGTTTATGTGCTCTCTTTAGCAAGGAGAACATATTTTCATCGTAATCTCCTGAGCGAACACTGTGTGCTAAGCGCGGGCCGGACAGCTGAGTATCGGGCTTAGGAACCGGAGAGCAATTAACCTGCGGGCTGAACTCTGCAGACCTCCCCCTGCCCGACCTTTGAGCGCCGGCCCCGCCAGCCTCCCCGAGCCTTGACCATCACCTTCGCTTCTACCTAATCCATCCAGTTTAGGAGCTGCTGGAACCAGCACTGTTAACGAC
>WKFP01014834.1:978423-1051009 GCA_011057875.1 Pterocles orientalis | reverse complement strand
TCAGTATTCTCCAGTCTGAGCACTGGCAGCCCAGTGCAGCTCCTTGGGGCTCTATTCCACCTTCACTTTTATCTAATAAAAGAGTGCTTTGGCCACTGCATCGTAACTTAGAAACCAACATTAATAACTTAATTACCCAGTTGGCCCTGCTTTGAGCAGAGGTTTGGACCAGACAACCTTCATAGGTGCCTTCCAACCTAATTTATTCTATTCCATTAGTGAACTCTGAATAGAGCTAATCTCCAGTTATCACATCTGCTGCCCAAACGTGAGCGCATTGCCAGGTTTTCAGAAGAACTTTTAGTAATGAAGAGAGACTGGAAACCCCATGCTGGTTTTAATGATCTGCTTGGCATCATGGTCTGGAAGTTGAGATCAGAAACCAAAGTAACAAAAAGCCAACTTTGTATATTGGAAGCATTTGCAAAAACTGCATCCAACTTGAAAAATCTGTGTGCTGTCTTTTCCGTGCAAAGCATCCCCATGGATTCCTCTCATCAAGTGCCCCAACTCCAACTTCGTTGGCTTTTAGCAAGATGGACCTGTTATGAACCACGTGTCCTCTGGCAGCCCAACACGCCTCATCCAGGAGCCCACACTCAAATTACTCTGGATACTGCACAGACATACCCCAGTAGGCTGAACAGAGACACCAGGAGCAATTACACCAAACTGACTGGAGACTTGCGTTTAAAATGGATTAGAGAAATCACATCAATTTCTTGCATGGACATTCTCATCCAAAATTGAAGTGACCTTTAGCAGATACATCTTGACTGGAGTTATTACACACTTAACTCTACGCAAGATGGTTTTTTCAGGACCCTCTATGCTAGCTAACTCTTTGGCAACGCCGAGAGCTGCCCCAGCACCACCGGTCTGACTCCACGTGCTGTTCCTCAAGACCAGCCAGAGGAAAACAGCAAAACAAGTTCAAAACAACACACACACATTTTGTATCTAGAGGTACTGCGGAAGAGTTTGCCACGGCAACATTCACTCTCTACGCCTCTTCAGATGTCTGCTCACCATGATCCCAGTCTTCAGCGCTAATAACCCTTTCGCAAGCTAGGTTTTGCTCTGTCCTACCAATATTTCTCCTTGCTCTGTCCTCTCAATATTTCTCCTGAATGAAGACGTTACAGACTGAATGCCTCTGGCACACATGCTACGTAAGGTAAACACTCAACCCTTCAAAACAACACTGTACAAAAACCTTCAGCTTCTAAAGGTTCAGGAACCTCAGTCAGGAGGTGCGTACAGCAGCATCTGCAGAGAGAGGTGGAAGCGGTCTTCACCCTGCTGCCCACTGACCTGCGCATCTGCCCGTGTGAAAAGCGAAGGATGCTTTCTGTAGTCCCTCTGGAAACAGTTTGTAGGTCCCAGCCAGCTACCGCTGCCAGAAACCAGCCACCTGCTTCCTCTGCGGTGGGAGAACTGACCTTGACCAACTCAACGTGGAGTCTACCCGCACCTTTTAAATCCCTCTGCAAGCACAAAGAAAGTGGCCTCACGCGCAGAAGCACTGGGCACACAGCATGCATTAAGGAGTGTTCAGGACTTAGACAAACAAAAAAAAAACAAAAAACAAGGGGGAAAAAGAAAAAAAGATGACAAATTAGCCTGTTACTAATAATGATCTTTCGAACAATTTGGGATGGAAAGGGCAACCCAGACATGAGCAGTGTTTTCAAAAATACATTCCATCAAAACAACATTTCCTCAAATGTGAATCGCTTTACAGGTTCTGATCTCCTTAGAGTCATTAAATGTTACCTTCATTTCTTTTTAATTGGTCCCACTGCATTTTAAATTGCTTTTTAAAAGTAGAGTAGAAGTACAGAAATACGATGCGTTGAAACATCAAACTGTTAAAATATGGGAATTAAAAACCCCACAGTTTTATTGCTGCCCAAACTTCATTATCCAGAAATAAGGAATCTACTTTTTTTATTTTTTTAAACACTTGATTATTATGAAAGTCTTAGTGTGTGGCAAGTTTCTGCAAATCATTAATTACTGTAGCTCAGCAAGGGGTGCTGCTGCTTTCCTTTTGACCCCAGGAACACGCACATTTGCCAGGTGGGTTCAAGAACAGTGACATGGAAACGTTACCCTTAGTGAGATTTCACGCTTTTTTGCTCCCAGGGCTTCAGCCACTCTTTCTCCCTCCCCGCTGGGATTAGTGGTCTGCGCTTAGACCAGTTCGTTTTGCCCGTTCAGTTTAGCCCACAGCCACGAAACCAGCTGAACGTCCGGAGCGGTGAGGGCAGACACTCGGTCAGGAAGGCAGAAAGGAGTCAAGGTGTGATGGGAGCTTCGTACACGAGACGTGGCACCAACAGAAACATAAAGTCAAAAACCATCCAACAGCTCCCTAGAAGCGCGCCGGTGAAGTTAAGCGACTCCGGACTGTGCCGTGGAAAGCTCAGAGCCCAGCAGCCGGGCAGGGCTCAGTTAATACCGATATTCAAAGGCTCCTGTCCCGGTGCCAAGCACACAGTTCGTATGACAAGGGTCGCTTTGTCTCGCATCCCTCTCCACCTCCCAGCACATGGGAAACTTCAGAAATTCCCTTGCCGAGGAGAACAACTAAGCTGAGTAACTTGGAATTACGGGCTTTCAAGGTTAGTTCGCTGCTTGAGCCAAGACATATTTCCAGTGCTTCTCAGGACTGAAAACAACCTTCTGCTTTTAATGACTTGCCTTTTATCTTTAATAAGGGATTAGGAGTTATTTTTCCTGCTAATACCTTAAAATCCAGATAATCATAAAAGCAATCGGTAATACCCAATATATGTTAATTACTCATTTTCTTCTCGTCTCTCGCTGGCATGCTGTCACTCATGTACATTAACTTGGCTGTAATAAGGCTGGAAATCAAAACCAACTAAAGGCTTCAGGTCCTCTGGGAAGTCCCACTTTTAGATTTGGGGGATTAACAACAGATTATATCTGCCACAATAGTGGAGAAAACAACAGTATGGCCAAAGACACGCTGCAGGTATAGCAGGTGTAGAAGCTTTACATTCAGGATCAGATGGTGGCAGAGAGAAAACTTGAAGGCACTGGAATAATGACGATAACCAGCACATTCCTGAGATGGGTAACTCCTCTGACTGCAAAAGATTTGAGATGTCATTAAAAGACAACGTCCAGCTACCTGCAACCTCTTGAGGACACGGAAATACAAGCATCCAGGCAACTTTCTTCTACCCAGGTTTAGGAAAATGCTGAACACTGCTTCCCACCCTGCTGTCGGTGCAACTCAGCTCAGGAAGGTCAGTCCAGCGAGTACTGCGGGAGAGCACTAAGTGAATGAGACACTTCTGCACTTCTGATTTCCAGCTGAAACCCTCAGGTCACGGCCCGGTCAGGAAGGAATTCTCACCATCAGTAGCAAAGTCCCATACAATACAGTTCAGCTGCATGCAGTACAGTTGCCAAAGCCTAAGTACAGCGCTGCTGAGAAGCTATTTCCAAAATGGGAGCTGCTGGTAAGCTAAAAGCTTTGTACAAGTTTCCATTGATGTCCCTAGCATACAGGATACTTTACACTCGTGTAAACAGTTTGCTCCCCAGTTCTTTGTCAGTAAGCAAACTGGTCCAGTTCAAGCAACAAAATTGTCCAAGGTGGACAAAGCTAAACCACTTGGCAGCCACCATGGCCAGCAGAAGGCAAGTGGATCAGACCGCACACTGCTGCTGTCCTGAATGACAGCTCCTCAGTTAGCAAATTGTTGTGTGATGATCCGAGAGTCCTGCAGGACTGATTTTTCCAATGACTTGACTTAAAGTTATCACCTGGGCAATGACTGGCAGACACAGCCAACTGTATTAATTGCAAGCGTCTGATGCAAAACACAGGCGGGATCTAGTTTCCAGAAATGAGGATCACTAGAAATTTCTTCTTGTTAGGTTCTCTGAAACCTTTTCTAGAATTTTAAAAAGAAATTTATCCCTGCTTTCCTTTGTCCTCCTCCTCCCCAGAAGAAACGTGAGCTCAAGGTAGATACCTAAATGGAAAATTCAAGTCCTAATGATTACATTTTGGCAAAGACACAAGTGCTTGAGAGCAGCCGGGACCTTAGATTCTCTGCTTTAACTGTTTGTGTGCTACCGCACAACTCTAAGAGATGAGTTAAGAAACTGTTTTAGTGTTATGTTTGTGGCTAAGATGGAAGTATTCTACCATTCAAAGACAATGAGTTTAATCAGTTTGTACATCAGGATTGAACTCTCTCCATCACATTCACGGAGGTTTTCACATTAACGTGCCTTTTCACTTACAGACAATCCCAAGACTGCAGTATTTGAAATCCCAGCTGTCTTGCAAGCACGCACATCCCATTGAGTTACCTTCCTGATACCTCAAAACACCCTCCCCCATAATCTCCGGAGTCAGCACTCACGTAACACCAGGAATCATCTGGTTCTTAGCTCTATTAATAGGGGCTCTGCCTGTCGATAGCGATAGTGGCCAGGGCAGCACCCCTGGGTCACGTAACGCTGCGCGTGTTTCCTCTCTCCGGAGCGTGTCGTGCGGATGCCTGGGGGTGACGCATCTCCTGCTTGTGCCCTGGCCAGTACAAGCCAAGTGCAGCATCCAAGGAGCCCTCCCAAGACGTCAGCACCCACCGCTTTTCAAATGAGAATAACTAAGTCATCAACCGGCTCTTGCAGGAAAAGTACAGAGACTTGGCCCTTTTCTGCAGTAACGACACTGCTGATGTACACACACAGATTAAAGGAAGCAAGCCCAGCTCCTGTTTCCAAACGCAGGTGACTGTCCCTCATACAAAACACACTTAAGCTGTCAGTTCCTTCAAACCCCAGTCACAGCCTTCACCATAGCGGCCGTTCTGCACAGATGACAATGCCACACATTAATTTTAACTTGCCTAAGCAGAACTTGTTTTTAAAACATATCTAATGTGCATACAGACCGATTTTCAACCTTCAAATGATCTCAGTCTTACCAATTCATCTTTAAAAGAGAGATCTGCCCTCAGCTCGTGCCAACAGCTGCTAATCCATCAGCTACCTGCACGATGACCAGACAGTTCCTATTTTATTCAGGCCCTGACTCAAAGTTCAGGTTTTTTTCTCATTTACTCGATGCAGCATTTGCTAACTACAGCAGTGCAAATTCTGCAGTGCAAGTTGCAGCATACGCAAGAATTCTACCCTGGAAAGTTGAAGAATTCTTTTCTTCTCACGTGGATGCAAGAGAGGCATCACAAAGTCAAGCTGCTCTTTATAGCGCCGCAAGGGATGTTCCATTCCTACACGGGAACATCCGTTACAAAGGCTGCAGGGTCAGACCATCATGTCCCACGTTAGACTCTCCTCTTCCTACAGGACTACAATTTTTCTCCCTTTTCTGCCTGAGGAACGGAAAGAACGTCTCCTGTCACATGCTGTTAATAAGGACATAGAATCCTAGTGAGGAATCTCAAGAGTTACAGCTCCACAAGCTGCCAGACCTTTTCCTCGGCTGTCTTAAGCATGGAAAGCTCTGAGGTGCTCCTGGGGCGTGTTTCTCTGCTGACCTCCCAACCACTACATATCCCTTAGTTAACCTCAAAAGTGGCTCGAGGTGCCACAGCAGTAGAGCACCAAATCGTTACTTCAAGGCAGCGACACTAAATTTGTTCGCATCTTTATCAGAACATTTGCACTTAAATACCTCCTTAAGAAACTGATTTAAAAACTGAAAAATGAAATTCAGACCCAAACTGTACTGTAACAGCACTGAATAAAGAGAGAAAGTATGTCTTTGATTCCAAAGACTAGGGCAAGTTGAACTGCTAGAGCAAGCGAGAATCACTAGCTAACCACCTGTCAGAGACGCGTGCTAAACTAGTTTTGGACAGTGCAGAATGAATATTACTGTCAGTTTATTAAATTATTTAACTCATTAAATAAATTAAATGGGAGGTGACAAAACAGGAGAGGTTGTTTGTTTTTTCTGAATTCCGAGCTGCAAAGAAGGGGTAGGAAGATGAGATCTAAGGAGAACGGGGAACACCACTCACTCATTAGCTCAGATAATCCTTCCCATGATTCTGAAACAGATTTCAAGTGGAGGGAGAAAAACAAACCCTACCAACCACTGCAACCGTCAAGTAGTTTCAGCAATAAAGTCTACCGTGTCCATTTTTAACAGAATTTCAATTTCCATCTACACAGAATTTGACAAGGATTACATAAAAAGGTAGTCCCCTCAGTCTCCAGCCAGACACCAGCATGAACACCTGAACGCGGACGTGCGGCGTGTGCAGCCAAGCAGTCTGCAGGCAGGGAGCAATTCGGCTCAGCAGCCAGAAGGTGTCTACTTCAGGGTGTGCTGAATCACTCCCCAGGCTCCACTGTGCCAGTTAACTGCATCTCCAGGGACCATAGCGGCAATTTAGAAATGCCTAAATTGTATGCCCACTCTCACACAGAGATGCCAAAATTTACGGGTTGATGTTCTGCCTGTAGTAAATAAAGAATACATTGGTTACTACTTTCTAACACATAAAAATTAGGATGTTGAATAACTGTAGGTTATAGAATTAAAACAAATATTTCTAAGTGTGACTTGGCTGCCAAAATGGAATGATAAATTCAGCATGAAAGAATGATTAACATCAAATAAATTGCTGAGAATCAACTTTTAAGAAATCATGAAAATTATATAGCCAGATTAAAATCCATTATTTAATTTTCCCACTCATAGATTCAAATCATTGATGACACCAAGATTTTTTTCACTTTTAAGGCAAACTATGAACTCTCTCATACATTACTTTGGCTACTGACTTAAATTCTCCAGAGTGAGATGCCCATTTTCACGGCTCCAGGAAAAGAGGAACACCACTCCAACCACCAAGGGCAGGAGCAGTTCACAGGTGAGAAGCAGCAGTGAGGAGCACAGCGCAGAGTGGAAAGGAATTCACTGAGAACGCAGAATGCACATGCCTAGACACACATGGATTCATCTCATCCATTGCAGATTGCAGAATTTTAACAGTTTTATTTCAGTATGCAAAACACACACAAAGAAGGGATTACTTTTTTTTTTCTTTTTTAAAAAGCTTGGCTTAAAGTCTATTGAACTTCTAAGAAGAGACAGGAAAACCATGTTAAGAAATATGCAGTTGATTTTCAGGGAAATAAAATTCCCCTCCTTCCCCTGCCCTCCAGTTCAAAGTATTTGCTTAAAGCTATATGTAAAACCAAGCCACAGCAAAGGGAGAGGAATCTCCTCATTTCCCCAATCCTCTACAGCAAAGTGCTGCACAAACCTTGCCAGAGTAACGGAGACGTGCCACTGAAATCCCCTTCCCAGGAGCCATCATACCTTGCTATGTCACTTAGGCTGAAAAAGTTTCAAAAAAGGAAAATGAACTTGTCTGGGGGCTTCATTTATTTCAGAGCGAGCAAAGGACGTAAGAGGCAGAGCAGCTGTTTGGTGCCACAAACAAACCGATAGAGACCCTTGCTGCAGCAGTTATGGAAAAAGCAGCCCAGGCTATTAACTTGAAAATCATCTCCTGTGAAGGGCTGCACTCGTCTGTACAGAGCAAACGTTACCAAGTCTTTGTTGCCTTCTGTTTTTAAAAGAAGAGTTCAGAGAATTTTGAAACCCTGACTGATGCAGTAGCATATGTGAAGTCAAGCCCAGGACAGCACATGTGCTCTTATATCAACATCAATCTGTTTCCTTCCCTGGATTTTTAGTACAAGGATTTCATGCAGCAGCAACTTCAGAAAAATGGAGGAGAAAAAAAAAAACAACTTAAAGATGATGAAACAAACTTGCCAGCAATCTGCTGTGCATGAAAACTGCTGTACTTGGACCATACCAGCACCTCTCCCACCCGTGGGGTGCAACATGAACACTCCACACTTCTCAATACCCAAACCTTATCGAACATCCCAAGGGCAACTCCATCACAAGGGAGAGGAACCTCAGAACACACAGGCAGGGACATACATTCACTCCATGTATCCATCATATTCGTTAAAAAAGGAACATCTAGAAAAAAAAGTCAGAAGCTGTTTTCCAGGTGTTTCTTCACTTGGTAGCAGTCCAGAAGCCACAGCACCCTGGTTCTTCTGCTTGATTTTGAGGTGAAGCTGAATGTCTGCAGACAGCATCATGTACACCTTGGGAACGGTTCAATTCACTGCAGGTCCACAGACAAAGGAGGACCTGATCTAGATTTAAAAAAAGCTTTCCTTCAAAACACTTTTTTTTTTTTTATCCCCCAAAGAGACAGGAAATTGTGAGCAATAAACCTCAAGGATTGCTTTTCTAAGATTATTGCATTTGAAAGCTGCCCTCGACTAGAGATTCCCCTTTTAAGTACATGCTTTGCATAACTGAAAGAAAAACGTGACCTTGATAGGAGGCAAAATATTTCTTGCAAAACATTTACTCTTCCTCTTTGCTATGTAAAATTTGTCTGTTCTTCCTAAATGAAGGACATCAAACCCACATCACTCAAAGAAATGTCACCCCGGATTTCCTTGGAGAAGGATGTTTTGACAACAAGTTAAGCACTGACTTTATTTCTGAATCTGCGGGCTTCCCAGAGCAGAGCACCTTCTCTTCTGCACCAAGTGCTGTCCTGGCTCCACGGGCTTTTAAAAGGCGTCTTCCTTTTCAGTGCCAGTGCAGAGCAAGGCACCGCTGCAGTTCAGCTTAGACAAGCTCCACCGAACTCTCCGCGTGTTGGAAGAGGACAGTTTGGAATCACCAGCCAGATGTGCAAGAGCCTCTCTGGCCCTAGGACGTCGGGGAGGCCACCAGATCCCTCTGGCACTGTCCTAGTTCATCCCAGTCAGCTTGAGAACAAAGCTGTCACTGATTGCAAGAGCAACACACCTACAGCAACACCAAATTCAGATCGAAATGAACTTAGCTAGAGCTAAAGGCTTCAACAGCCCGACACGGGAGAGCCACATGAAGCTGCTCTGATATGAGCCAGAAAACTCATCTCACCGCCAGCCCATGCCTATGAACACAGCTGCTGTGCTCTAGGAAATACCTTTCCCTTTTTATCCTGCAATGAATAGTTGCCCCCACCAGAAGGGTTTGCAGAGATATTAAAAAACCCACCACAATGATGAAAAAAAGGAAGAAAAAAATAAAGCCCAGAACTGCACTCTGCAGGAGCAGCACGGAAACGAATTGCAAGCATACTGCTGTGAAGCAGATACGTAAAGCTGATTTATTTCTCTGTGCCTACAGCTAAATCCACCTGCGTGTCTTGGGAAACCTGGACCACTCTGGCTGCGTGTGCCAGGTGAAAGAGAGAACACCGCTCCCCCACACATCATAGCTGTGCTCCGGTCTTGAGAGGAGTTACGAAAGAGGCCTGGCCGTTCCACCTTCCTCGCTTTCCATGCCATAAACATGTCCTCGTTTTGAATGTTTCTGTAAGGAAACCAAACCTGAAGCAGGCAAACAACCCTGTTAGATAAGCACACAAACAGCGCGCGTGCTAGCTTACTCCTGGGATTTTCCCAAGCTCAGAAACACCGCTGTTAGGATGTCTCCACGATACCTACCACGTGCCAAACGCAGCGTGGCTCGCTCTCTGCTGAAACACCGTATCCTCCTTGCCAACAGGCAGGGCCTTGGCTAATCCCTCAGAACTGCTGTCTCCTCCTTGTTCCTCCCACAGACTAACTCGAGAGAGGCCAGGAGTCCCTCCTGAGACCCTCAGTCGTTGCACTAGTCTCTGCTTTTCCCCCAGGCTGACATCCACGGCAGATGGATCACCTGCAGAACCCACATTTAGGATGTTGGGAAAGGGAGCAGCACCTCTTCTTGAGCAAGCCTCTTGGGAGGATGCTTTTCCACAGACACCACCACTTCTCCATCCAGGGCACCTGACAGCGCAACAAAACCACCTAACGCTGTCCTGCGCCAATACAAAGGTCTCAGGCTCTCCTAAATCTTGCACCCAGGGCTTCTCCTCTTACAACCTGAAGCTACGGTGGTAGCAGCGTCCAAATGATCCACCTCTGCCAGAAACAAGTCAGCAGCAGCAGCAGCTCCTACCCGTGCCACGTCCACGTGGGAGCTGACCGGGCAAAAACCTTCTGTCTTCCCATTTCTTACAAGCACCGAGTTAAAATGCTTGCAAAAAAGCACAGCGTCACCACTGCTTCCAAACACTGCAGACAAGTACAGGCAGCGAGTGAAACCGCTCACAATAAATACCATCAGCCTGACCCACAGTCAAAAAAAGATGAAAAATTAAAGAAGATAATCAGAGGGGAGGCCTGTGGCTACACATACTGTCTCCGTCACCATTTTCAAATGTACTGAACAGTTCATAAAGGCTATTCTCACCAAACAGGACGGAAAAAAACCCACCCCTGCTTGTCGTGAAAGTGAGAAGGAGCTTCAAATGCTTCTGAAAAGCTGCATTTACTAATAAATGTTTAACAAACAGGAAAACATAGGTCATGAAAATGCAAAATCTGTTAACTTCAGCAAAAAGCAAAAATGTACTGATTGCTGTACCAGTGGTTCAACCCAAAGATAAAACGATGATGACAAGCACAACTCCCGAGTGAAGTCATTGAGCAGGGGACTGAATTTCTGCAGTTGCTGAGGCTGCTACCACCAACTTCACTGAGAACAGAGGGAACCCCCAGCTCTCAGGGCTTCCAAAGTTCTCCCCTGGAGAGCCCACTCCCAGATGAAACCTCAGAGCAAATCAAAACACCTATTTCCAAAATGTGCCAAAATGTGTCAAAAATTAAATAAACTTCCTAAGTCTCCAAATTTCCAAGAAATGCAAGAGTAAATACTGTACTTCTCCATTTAAAGAAAATGGGTGAAGAGAAATACAAGTGCCTTTTCTGGTCAGTCTCAGCTTCACAATCCAGAAGTTGCTGTAAAATAACCTTCACTGAGGGTTCAAAAACAAGGATCCAACACAAGTATGTATCAATGGAGTGTTTACACATTTGTTAGACGAAGTACTACACAGCATTCCTGCAGTCTATCAACACCCAATCCCTCTTCCCTCCCAGAAAGCAATCCTGTCTGTAACTCGTTACATGTGTGTATTAATATTACTTCATATTTTGATAGTTCTTCATCTCTTCAAAGCCTTTCAATTTGATTAAAGCAGCCACATTCCCTTTTGACAACAGGAATGAACAGGTTCTTCCCCAAGGCATTACAACTTCCATTTCTCTGCCCTGCTCAGTTCTGTGCCAAATTCCTTGGCAAAAATGGCTATAAACCTCGGAACTTTGATCGATAGGTTTTTAGCCATTAAAAGTATGCAATAACTGCTGCGGCATGATGAAGCAAATACCCTAGTATTTTTCCATTTTTAAAAAATTATGCAATTACATTAACGAATGCCAAAACTATGAGATTAGTCACAGGACAGTACTGGAAGAGTCAAGTCACAAACCTTTGAATAGCTGTAGATGTAAAGAAGTCAGACTAACTCTTCTCCCGACCCCAAAATAACATTCAATTGCACTCCAGGGTTATGTACTGTCTTCCAAAGCTTTCCCAATTAGCCACTGAGAGAGAATTAAGCCACCTGAAGGAAAGCATCCTTCTAGTGCAAGATGGCAGTTTTGGAAAATCTAAGAAATGGATCCACCAGACTATTTTGTACTGCAAACAATCTACATCTTCTTCTCCAGAAGGGAAAAAAAAAAATATATATTTCTCCCCCCCCCCCCGGAGTTTGATAACAGGTATTATATCCTCTTTCAGAAAATGAAGGGAAAGAGAACACATGCACAGCTCCCAAACACTGCCAAGCTTCCGCTATGAGCCTACAGCTCCAACTGTTGTGAAATACGGGATGTCCTGAAAGTCAACACTGTCCACAGACGGTACCAGCTGCAAGCTGTTGACAGTGTTCAAGTCCTCCACAGTACTCGGAATACTTACTTCTCAGTGAGGAATTAACGAGGATACAGTTTGCTAATAACTGTTTTGCTCTAGTGACTGAAGAATTCACATTACACAAAAGCTTTTTAACACAAAGTTCTTCATTACCAAACCCTACCCAGTTGCTGTCTTTATCAGCTTCCTAATATTTAACCCTACAATAATTGTGCTTTCTCCTCCATAAGCACAAAAAATGCTTTCTATTCTGTCGGCATAGGTTTTGAACTAAAATCCACACGTGTTACCACTTCCACAAGGAAAAAGGGGCATATTTTGAGACTGGAAATGAGAACTAAACACAAAGGAAATGTTCGCTCCAGCAGGATGAGCACAGCTGTCCGAGGCGGCTCTGGCCAAAAGGCTTCGCAGGGCTGCAGTGACCACCACCAGTCCTTGCCGTTCGTTCTGTGCGTAAGCCACGAGTCAGCGCACAACCTCCCGGCAGCAGGTGGGAAGAAGCCTGGCTCCCTTGTGACTCAGGGAGAAGGTCAGCAACTGCATCACCACTTCCAAGGGGAACTCAGAGCTGCTCATCGCCCTAACTTCGTCTGGTTCTAGAAAGATCCCAGCCCCCAGGGATCAGGCTACGAGGTCTCCCTTTTTTTCACCAGTCCTTGCCGTTCGTTCTGTGCGTAAGCCACGAGTCAGCGCACAACCTCCCGGCAGCAGGTGGGAAGAAGCCTGGCTCCCTTGTGACTCAGGGAGAAGGTCAGCAACTGCATCACCACTTCCAAGGGGAACTCAGAGCTGCTCATCGCCCTAACTTCGTCTGGTTCTAGAAAGATCCCAGCCCCCAGGGATCAGGCTACGAGGTCTCCCTTTTTTTACAACCCCTTTTGCACAACAACAGTGAGAAACTACAAAACCACCTAGCACTAAATTGAGCGGCAGCCTACCAAGCATAAAGACAAGTAAAAATAATAGGGAAAATGAGAATGCTCCTCTAAAGGAACGCTGGGAGCAGGCGGCCCTTTTACATTACCCTACTTACAAATGGAGACCAGGGTGAGCTATATAGAGCACGCTGGCAGCTCTCCAGCGAGGAGATAGCCCTGCTCATCCTCCTGGATCACTTTACAGTAAACTCTGTTGGCAGGGGAGAAGCTCTCAGCAGAGCCACGCTTCTGGAAACATGCACAACTCCAGGGTCAACTGGGGTGGGAAGAAGGAGGCAGGTAACTGACGGTCAAACTCCAGACCCATTTGTGCTCCATCTTGCCCACTTATGACAAAGTGAATTCTTATTTGGTTCTAAAACCCTGTGTGGTCATTAGAAAGTGAGCTGAAGACAAGGCGAGAGGACAGCAAGAATCTATACCAGAAATAGTCATGCGGCAATGCCATGCCACTTGCATCATCCCAGCGTGGCAGAGCAGCCGAAAGCACTCCCTGGAATCTAGCCTGCCTCTAGGTTTCCCCACGTAGACAGAGCAGCTCCAGTTCAGCAAGCTATTTATATCTGCACAGCATATCAACAGATGCTTAGCTTTAAATATGGATTTAAATCTTCTTGAAAACAGCCAGGCTAAATATATCCTTCAGGTTAAATTAGCTCCTTGGTGCTGTCCTGAATCACAGCTCTCCTTCTGCCTGCGCTGTTCCCACAGATGACGACAGAAGATGTCCTGGCAGCCTGTTGCTCTACCACTGAAGTCCCTCGGATCGTTATGGCAAAGCAAGACCAAACCCTAAGGGAAGGTGACACTGGGATGTTAACCCTCTTCCCTAATGAAAGGTCCAACAATCCAAAAATGCACGCTCAACCCCAAATGTAGTTTTGTTTGCAGCTGGAAGCTTCTTATTTATTGCCAAGCATTAAAGAAACCCACAAGACAGAGAGCAATCTCATTTCGAAGGTAAGCAATTAATTAAAAAACACTGCCTGCTTTACATATACACACATACATATACATTTTAAGTACACCAGGTAAAAGAATTGGAAATCTTCCCTTTTCACCACCAAATAAGTCACATTGACACAGCTGTAATGAAAACCAGATTTGTATTATTAAAAAGATGAGTGCACCTTTTATTTGCACAGATGCCAAGACATGCTGTTCATCAGCTAGATTTTCAGCAGTTATTCTGTTACCTCCTTCTCATACCCACGCTATAGGGCTCTCCGCACGACATGCATCACTAGAAGGAGCTGCAAGAAGCTGCAAAACCCTTGCGGCCAGGCCAAAGGAAAAGTTTCCGATTAGGAGTTCAGAGCATGAGCTTGATACGTGAAGTATACAGCAGCCAGTATTTACCCTAGAAACCTGCATGGATAAATTACATCAGCATATTCTGTGGTTACAGAGCTGTTTCTTTCACCTCCAATTAGCAAATGTCATTCCACAAGCCGTAACAGTCATTTATCTGAAGTAGTCCATCCCCAAATAATCCTCATTTCTTGAAACAGACACGAAACAACTGTTCTGGATGGCACTACTTTTCTGCCACTAGGAATGCGGAGTATGTTTCAGCCCAGCTTTAATGCAAAGCCTGGACTAATCCCCCTACAGAGCTTTAGCTAGACTTTGCCAAAGGAACAATTGTTGCCATTAAATAAGTTTATACTGTTTGGTGGTGAGCATTTGCTTTCTGCAGAGTGAGCTGTTATTCCCACGATGAAATGCATGCTGGAATGAAGTCACTTGACTACATTTCTTTTTTCTATAGACTCATCCTTCTGAAGTTTCCCATCCTAGGCAATTTACATAGAAACAGGCTGGAACAAGCAAACCATGATATACAAAGTAGGCAGAACAAGTTCCAGACAGATAAAGGGAAATCCAAATACAAGCAAGTCCAACAAAACGGGGTCAGACATGTTCTCTAGGAATACCCAAAGCACAAGGAAGAGTCAGTGCCCAGCTGAACATCGAAGTCAGCACTCTGCCTCTAAGCAAGGAGCAGGAAGAAGACTTCTGCTCTTCAGCATCTCCAGCAGGGACACCAGCACCCGACAGATCTGCAAGATGCCCCAGAAAGCTTCTAAAGGTCCAAGAATCAAACAAAGTCACACATCAAAATCCTTCCACATCCATGAAACTCTTTTCTAGCCTCAACTTTCCATTGTCTCCATGGTCTTGAACTCGTGAAGTTTTGTACAACTTCTATAAGCCCATTTCCTCATTCAGAGCAGATCTCCCTCAGCCACATAACCTCCCTCAAAACAGCTCCTGAAACTTTGTGGATTTGCCATCTCCCAAGTTTATTCCTTCCACACAGTGGTGAGGAGCCAGTCTCGCCACCATCCACAGACCACAGTAACCGCAAAGCGTTTGACTCCGAAATACAATGGCTCCCTCGGGACACAATTACCACCCTCTTTCTCAGACACCACCACTCACTTTGCACACCGCATTCAGCCCTTTTTGGGTGAACCGAGGTGCAATGTCACTGCACAGGACACGTGCTACAGTGCTGCCTGCCGTGAGCTCTTCAAGCCCAGCTTTATTTCAGAGAGGGAATTCACAAAGGGTCAGCACTCTCCACTCCCGCACAGTTTGTGGAGAGAGACTCGCTCTGGACTGCAGGTCACTGCAAAACCTTCAAGCAGCTTCTCCCAGTCCGTGCGACACCTACCTCTGCCCACATTTGGTGCAGGACTCTTAATAAATGTCTTGATATCCAAACTTTCTGTTTTCAATACAGCTTTTCTGACCTCTGCACAAAAAGCCAAGCACACAGAGTTTCACTGCTTACAGTGCACAACTCCTGACTGCTCTTTTCTGTCTTATTCTTCAGTGTGTGTCCTTTTTTCCTGACTAATGATTCACACTGTAAGAGCTACTTATCCATTTTAAAAACAAAAATAAAAATATCTCCCCAGACCCACAATGCTATCAGTGCGCTACAGCCACGGACCGGATTGTTGCTGTAGCACTGCAGACTTTTGTAACTGTTTCGTGTAGCACGTGCATAAAGTCAATCTGTTATCGGTACCATCCATCACCCCTGTCAGACTGTATTTGCCTGAAACTCCCAGAGGGCCAGGCACACCGAGACACCTCTATGACGACGGGTGGCTCTCTCAGGCTGAGCATACAGCTGACTCACTGTGGAGCCCAGTTCTTCCCTTTTCTGTGCAAGCAGGTTTTGACACATATGCTTTCTGCTTCATCTTGATGTTCCAGCATCCTTCCACTCATCACCGCTTTTAAACCAGGAAAATGGTGTGGTTCCAAGCAAGCGAAAGCACAGAATTAACAGCTGCAGCCTTCTGCTGCTGATCCCAAGTTCCCCAGCAGAACTGCAAGTACAACATAAGGACACACACTTCACCCAGCAAAAAAAAAAAAAAAACAACAAACCTCCCACGTAGTTTCAACACAGAGGAGCCAAGTTATTAATCAGAGCCTGAAATCCAAGCCTAGTAAGTCACATCGTTATGAAACCGCTCTTGGAGCATGAACACAACAGAGTGTAACTGCTGGAGGTCTCCACAGATCAGGCTGCTCAAAATAACCTCTCCTCACATGCACCCCCATCTAATTCACAGGGTATTATATACCCATGGGTCAAAGCTAAATCAAACACCCCTCCTCGCCTGGATGAACTCAGTTCCCATTACTATATTTAAATATCAAGGTCTCAAGTTGGAAGCAAGAATTGAACAAAAGCCCAATACCACATTCAAGTTGAGACTAGTCCATTCATATGTTTCGTTACAACCAGAGGAAAAGCTCTGCTGGTTCATGCATACCTTTATTTCCATCTAACTGCTGAGGTCTACGCTACTCTTCCAGGGAGTATACAAACCAAAAGGCAAAATGCACCAAAAGGGATCGGCATTTTTATAGACATAAATCTGGTGATACAAGTACAAACAAATCTTTAAAAAACTGCCTGCATTTCAGTTAACAGCTGAAGAGCAGCCCTGAGGAGAAGGACTTGGGGGTGTTGGATGATGAGAGGCTCAACATGACCTGGCAAGGTGCGCTTACAGCCCAGAAACCAGCCGTGTCCTGGGGTATCCCCAGCAGCGTGAGCAGCAGGTTGAGGGAGGGGATTCTCCCCCTCTGCTCTGGTGAGACCCCTCCCGCAGTGCTGCATCCAGCTCTGGGGTCCTCAGCACGGGATGGGCATGGGACCTGTTGGAGCAGGGCCAGAGGAGCCACGAAGATGGTCCAAGGGCTGGAGCACCTCCTGTCCAAGGACAGGCTGAGAGAACTGGGGTTGTTCAGCCTGGAGAAGAGAAGGCTCCAGGGAGACCTTCCAGCACCTTCCAGTGCTGAGAGGGGGCTATAGGAGAGATGGGGAACTCTTGATCAGGGAGTGTAGTGACAGGATGAGGCGTAACAGTTATAAGCTGAAAGAGGGGAGACTTAGACGAGATATTGGGAAGAAATGTTTTCCTGTGCAGGTGGTGAGACACTGGCCCAAGTTGCCCAGAGAAGCTGTGGCTGCCCCATCCCTGGAGGGGTTCAAGGCCAGGCTGGATGAGGCTTTGAGCAACCTGGGCTGGTGGGAGGGGTCCCTGCCCATGGCAGGGGGTGGAACTAGAGGTCCTTTAAGGTCCCTCCCAACCCAAACCATTCTATGATCTGCTTTCTCTTTAGCTTTCAGATGACCAAGCTCCTCCCTACACATAAATTTGATGTACTTATCATTATTTTAAAAGTTCACTCAGTGGGTGAGAAATCAGCAAACAAGTCCAAGGACTCTTCCCTGCTTGAACAGATGTTGGATCAGGATCCAAAGCTGAGCAGAAGAGCCCATAGCTCTCAAAGCTTTTCTTTCAGATATCATACAGATTTATTTTATTGCGTACACCATTTTTTCTGGGAAATGGCTGACACTAACAAAGAAGAAAGGAAATAATTTTCAGTGATTAATGTACGAGGGCTGAGGCCTTTTCCACCCTATCTTGTTTATTCTTCAGGTTTACTACACTGAAATTTCAGTGTCATTCAATTTCCATTTCCTTTCGTGGTTCTTCTTTGGCTTCCAGTCCTTCAGGTCACAGGTGAAATAGTTCATTTTGGCTTATCAGGAAGTCAAAGAGATAAAAGAGTCAGAAGAGATAAAAGACAGGCAGTTCTTGTACCTCAATAAGTTGTTTCTTCGAGGCACGAACACATCCACAACACAGCTCCTGCTCCAGCGCAACGAAAACTTCAAAGCAAGTTCACAATTCCTAAAATAATCCTGACACAAAGAGAAACCCAGAAGTAGGTCCTTGGACGAGACCCACAGCTGCAGAAGACTCAGCTTGAAGAGAAGTCTTTCCTCAAAAGCATTTGCGAGCATACAACAAAGCTTATTTTTTGTGAATCATGACAAATGTATTTAGTTCAGGGCTCATGCTTATGCAAGCTAGGGCTTCAGCAAAGTGCACACTGAAGTGATATTCTGTAGGGAGACCTCTGCTATCAGCAGGGTGTTCTGTGTATGATTGATTTACTTCTTTTTAATAACACTCCCATTTTGTCATAACAACCTACTGGCATCCGAGTAAAACAGGTTTTTGGCCTCGAGATCTCTGGTTCTCCCTCCACACATTTCTTTATCATCTAATTCCCTAACAGCTTCCTTGTGCAATCAAAATTATCCGCATTATCTTTGCTCCAGCCCGATCTGGAGGAGGAGATAAATGAGGGGGTGCCAAGAGAAGAAGCAAAAGGGCCAAGAAATGACAGGTATCAGGAAGAAGGGAGCAGCATCGCAGTTTTACAGACAGCCCTGCACCACTCACCACGATTTTGCTAAAACGTCTACTGATCCTACTCATTAGATCAGCAGCATCTGCTGCCTTCCAGAGCGTAGCCATCTGTGCGCTCATTTCCCAAAGCCAAAGCTCCAGTCGGGACTGGAGGAGGTTAGTAGGTCACAAGCATAATTCTCCTCACCTCCTCGGATGAGAGGAGACTCAGCTCCACGCCGCAGGAAGCACTCTGAGAGCCCCTTTTTCACCCATCCCTGCCTTCTAACACTTCCCCTACCAGCTGACCTCAGCTGCAAGCTACATTTGCATCCCTCCAAAAGTGGCTAACCTGCCTTCTTCCTAGTGCAGAAGCAGGAAGCGATAGACAAGGCAAATTTACAGTAGCTCTGCTGACAGATAAGCAGATTGCAGAGCATGGAAAGAAAAATAAAAGAAAAAGACACCAGCTGCAAGAATAACTAGACTAAGGATCAACATTTTAAATGGTCCCAATAGGAACACTTCAATGAGATTCACAAAAGCCAACAGCAAACATAAAGTAGAGCATAAAGGGAAAAAAAGCAGATGTTGGTTATTAGAGGATTTTACACAGAGCATACCTCAAGACTTCATAAGAGCGAAGCAATGATTTTCAGTTGGCACAAGGAACAAGCTCTTTCCAGCTCACAGCTCTACTTCCAACACTCCCTACAGCGACAGATCCTGAGTGCCTGCCTCGTGCCGCCCTCCACCCCACCTTCAGCTCCTACAGTCACCAGAACCCTCTTCCCTCTCTACATCTCTCTGGAAACCAAGGTAAGTTGAGAACTTGTAACTTGCCTCATCAACTCCTACTCCAGCCAGTCCCTCCTCTATCGGAATAACGACAGCAGAGAACACCTAATACACAACGTTTACACCACGTTGGTAAGGATCTCAATGAGAGCTACTTTTCCTCTAAGTACAGTACTGGCCATCCAACAGTTTCCAACTCCAAACAGCATCCATGCCATACACACCCACAAAACAAACACACAGAAGCAACGCCGCACCGCTGCTGACCAGTTCGCCTGTTTATCAGTAAGAGCGAGCGTCATTTGAACAACGCAACGTTTCCTGGCAAAACCTGAGTCAGAAAATTCACTCTATGACATGGCGTGTATGAGATGTAAGGAGAATGGTGAAATAGCTACCAGGCTCAATGGGCAGGTCCAGGGTATCTGCTTTGAAAAGCTTCAAACTCTTTTTTCCATATACACAGAGGGGAACCCAGAGCTTGTTCCCACACTGTCCGACGGATTTACAGAGAGTCTAATCCAAGAGGAGCAGCTTTGCAGTACCAACCATCACCTGCACAATTCAGCCCTTCTCAGCTGTGGAAATATCTTTGGCTTGAAATCAAAATGCTTCTAAACGAGCAGTTTTTTCTTTCACATGGTAAATTCCTTAGACTTTTCTGTCCCTTAGCAGTTTCACGTGAATGCAGGGAGCAGAATTAGGCAAAGAATTAAGGTGGCTTAGGTAATTATAGCGGCACATGCTATCACTTCGAGACAGAAGATTAGCAGAGCGAGCTTCCAGTTAAAGGAGGTCTTCCCTTGTACTGGGAAAAGCTTGGCCTCTTTTCCACTTTGTCCATCTAAAACATGAATAACGTACTATGTCACCGTGGCAATACACACCCCATAAAAACTTCCCAGAGGCACTTCTGGTACTTAAAGACTGAACAAGTTTCAAGATGAAGAACCACTTTGAATCCACAAAGTAGGCAGCGATTCACCCTGTGGCTTTAAGCCCGATACGAAGTTTATATTGAATTATTTTCCTCTACATCTAGCATGATAAATGGTGTCACCTTTGGCCAAGGGAGATTTCTAATAAAAAACTTCCTGGTAAAGAAAAAAGCAGCAAAGACCATTCTTTATCAACAACAGCTTAGTCGGAAAGCTGCAAGCAAACACAGTTTATCAAGGCAGAAGTGACCAGTAAATGAAAACACTTCATATCACTCGCACCTACCGCAAAAGGAAGGTATGTTGAGGCTGATTCATTTTGCAGATCATTTTCTCTGTTCTGCTCAGATCACATTTAGCAAATACATAATGGTCACTTCTTATTATTTCACCTCGAAGTTTGCAACAATTAAGTCAGTATTAACCAGAAGGGGTTAACAGTTTTTAAGTCCCCTCTCAAGGGGAAGTTAAAGCTATAGAAGAATCTTAACTTCCACTTAATAAAAAAATTTGTATCAGTTCTTCAATTTGCAGAGAAAACTTAGAAGTACGGCAGGAGTGCAACAGCGTTAGTTGTCAACAGCACGCTGAAACACCACCACTTTGGTATTTGTACTTCATATGCTTCCTATTCAACTTAATTTTGTTATTTCAGGGTCATGGATTTTGATTACTTCAATTTCACAGTGGAACTGCTCAATTGCTCTCCCATCCATCTTGATGTTATTACCAGGGCAATTTTTGTGTTGTTTTGTTGTTTTTCTTTAACAATGAAAACAGTGGAGGCAGGTTTTAAAACAAATACCTGAGGAGGTAACACAGTGCCTTTAAATGCACCACCCCTACAAATAATCCTCATCAAAAGCACATTATCATTTCTCTTGAGAAGAAAACGATCACATTCACTCCTCCTCCTTCCACTGCAGTGGCTGCTCCTTTCAGACACATTCGGTAATCTCTGAAAGCTGAACTGAGATCTCAACAGTTTTATCCTGACCTCCGCAAGGGTGGAAAACTCTCTCCTGTATATTCACATTATTCCAGGCCCGGGCTTCACAAGGGCATACTACAATGCTGATTTTTTTATTTTTTTTTTAAACTTGAATCACTTTTCAGCACCAGTCTGACTGCATCACAACCCCAGGAACACTGAAGAAACTTAAGGAAATCTTGCTGGGAAAAAAAAAACCCAAAAAACGTTACTGATAGTGGGGAAAGGAGAAAGATTTTGGAGGCAAGCTGAGGAGCTCAGCCAGGGAAACTCAGAGCACCGACTTCTGTTCTCATAGCAGCCTGCACAGTGCCCTCAGCACCCCGACTGCTTGCAGTACTCGGGACAAAAGGAAGCCGGAGAGACGGAACTTCTATCTCCTTGCTCTCAAAGCAAAGGACGTGCCAGAGCGAGAGGCAAAACTGTGTCTGTAAAGAGTGCCAACCAGAGAGGATAAGGTAGGAAATGCTGTTAGATTAGGATGAGATTTATTTTCACTCACACGAGATCCCTGACATAACTGTCCCTTTGAAGACTTTCAACACCAGGCTTTCAGGACTTGCCAAAGGCACACAGGGCAGCTGGCGGCAGGGCAACGCTCAGATGCCATGTGCTGCATCCAAACAGGTGTGCACGAGTCCTTCCCATGGGTACGCGACCGACGCCTAAATTCTATCAGTCCTAACATGCACACCATTTATTTGGGGACGCTGCTGCTTTTCCCCAGCCCTTACTCTCAAAAACAACTTCAGAAATGACACTAGAGGGGAACACACAACTACCATACCTTTCTGGGCAGGAAAAGAACTTAACCTCTGCACCACAGGCACTCAATATTTTCCTCAACGACCAGCACTGCCAAGAAAGATCAGTTTCTGTTACTGTGCATGGGAGTCTCAGGACATACCTACTAAGGAACGAACAGTTCGGCCCTACCTTTATCACACATACCTAAAACCTGGACTTTGAAAGGAAAAAAATAAATCAGCTCATTTCTCAGCTGTCACAAGCAAGGAATGAAAGCTTGGCAAAGACATGAGAATTTTTTTCTATGTCAGAATGAGATATTAAACACACACTTCAATAATTCCTTTAGAAAACCTACTGAAAGGAGGAAAGGGGAAAACATAACGTAGGGCCGGAGGGGGGGTTGGTGCAGGAAAGAGCAGGGAAGCATACTCAGCAGCGATGAAAAGCTGCACTGCTCACTTACCCAGAACCAGCAAACAAAAAGCAGCTGCCTACTCCTCTCAGCTTCCCAAGTGCAACTCACTTGCTGACTGGCGTGTACCATCCCGCTCGCGTGGCCGAGCTCTCGGGACTGCCAGCCTGCAGCTGCACAGCCAAGCAAACCAAGACCATCAAGGAGGAGGTAGGTATAAGGGAAGTGTAAAATGTTTTAAACAAACTGAGGTGTTCATGAGAAGCCCTTATGTGCTCAGCATATGCACAAGTTCAAAACGAAAAAATCCAACATTTCAACCAAGAGGTGTTGCAAAGAAAGGAATTTTTTTAATTGTCTGAGAAAAACCCTGTACTCCTGACAAGAAAAAAAGAAAGCCTTTGCCTAGGGTGACAGTTCAAATCTAGACCCAACCTCTCATCACCATGTGCCTTGATCCTATCCCGGGGCTTCAGTGGGAGCTCTGAGCCTTTGCAGTTAGAAGAACGGAGCCAAAGGAACATGAGAAACACCATCCCGACCATCTCCCACCGATGAGAATTGGAGTAATCAAGGGGGAAAGGAAGCTGGTTTTAGCTGCTGCTCTAAGTACCTCCCTCCTACTTGTGTCTCTTCCCTGTCACTCCCATACCCACATGAAGTCTTCCTACCTGCCAGTCAACCAAGCCTTCAAGTAACCCCTGCTTACACCCCCTCTCCCCATTTTTCCTCTGGATTTTTTGAGGTCACAGCTTCTTCCCTGAACCTACCCATAAACCCCCAAAACATCCATCTTGAAACCTAACACAACTCCAGGCCTGCATCCCCTGCAGTGAGAGGCAAGAGAGCTTCCCTGCCGCACCGCTCAGCACTGTTAACTGTAATCACAAAACAAAGCAACCTGCCAGGGGTGAAAGGGGTCCTGCCTCAGAGGAGTCAGACCCGCTAGAAGGTCCCTAACCAAATCTGCAGTGCCAGGAAGCCGTCAGCTTTCCCCTAGGTAGCCAGATGTCCAGTGAAGGCAATCAGAGGTCTCTCTCTGCATTATGCAATCTCTCCTTTGCACGGCAAGAGCAGACACAAGGGCTGTGTCAGCAGGCGATGCCATGCCCAGCTGCTGGCTCTGCGCTTTGCAGGCACGGCTGACCTCCTCACCTGCACCGTTCCCACAGCCTGCCTGCCCCGGGCACCTTCCCAGGCGCTGGCCGTTTACTCAGCCAGCTGCACCCCAACAGCCACTGCGAGGGGGCCCCAGCTCCGCACAGGGCATGTCTGAAACCAAAGCAGTAATTATTGCTGTGTTTACCTCTGCACTTATGTGGCCTAAATACGCTACTTGCGGCATCAGAGATCCAAGGGGCAGAAAGAAGGCATGCTTCAGCTGACTCTGCCACCTCGGAGCAATCCACTAGCCTTCTGCGCACTTCTGGAAGAACGCAAAACTGAAGCTTATGTTTACGGGAAAGGCTCCCTGCCCATCTTCCCTATGTAAAATATCAGAATAAAAGAAAACTAAGATATTTGGCCCCCCTGCCCTTTATTTTTCAAAGGCTCTCAAACAGTGATCTGTTGTTGCTCTACTAAGAGCAATTGGTGAGATTAAGCTAAAAGCTTTTGGGAAATCCCACCCCATGTCTTAAGGAGCCAGGAAAGAAACTGGATTGCTGAAAAATCCAACTACACTAATAGAAAGTGGACTCTTGGCACACCCTCCGACCGTGCTGCATCTGCTCTGCTAAGTAGGTACATTTATTTCAATCCTGTAGCTGTCTCTTGCTATTTATAGCTGCTAGTTTAATGAACTTGCAGGGCAGACACCAAGCCTGAGCCTTGCTAAACTGAGGTTTAAATCTCCTTGTTGAATTCATTCTCGTTATGGGTGGACTGTTCTACAGTTGGACTGTCAACTTCCACTCCTCACGGGAAAACAACTGGGAGATTCTCCATAGTACAGGAACTTTTCCTGCAAGGCAGGCACTCTGAGGTGGGAAGCAATTCAAAATACTTCATAGTAAATCAGACTGCACATGTAGAGGTCGGAAGACCATTTAAGAACAACCAAAGAGATCACAATTCATTTTTAAGAAACATAAAATTAAACAGCCACCTCACTCAACCGCGAGACAAACTGAGGCAATTCTGTAAGCGTCCCAGGCACAGGTATTTTGACGAGCAGGTGCCCCTACAGATCAGGGCTGCTCTATTCTCCCGAAGTCGCTGTATTGCTTTAGTGACCCGGCATGCAACTCATTTCCCATTTTGTACAGAAGCGCTCCAAAGAAGAGGCAATTTTGTGCCGAGGAGCTGCAAAGCTTGCTCTTTGTAAGGAGAGGCCTGACACAGAAAGCCTGGAAAACCCCTGCAGAATGGGGCATGGATGTCAAATGGATTGCACTCAAACCCAGAAAGAGATGGTTTCCACACTGGTGGACTCAAATCGCTTTTTCCACAGGTGGTTTCAAATAGAGCCTTGTCTCCGTTCCAGAGGCAGTGCCAGGGACAGAGCTTTCTGTCTATGCCAGACGCTCCCTGGCCGTGAAGGCTCGCTCTGTCCCCACGGGAGACTCCTGGTCCCAAGCAGGCTGAGCGCAGAGTGTTTTGCAGCACAGCCCGCAGCACGCTTGCTCTGGATATTTTACCTGTTGCATTTACAAGAGACTGATCGTCATACTTCTGTGTCCCATTTAAGATGGAAGATGCAAAACATTATTTCAGGCCTTGTGTAAGCAAACTGTTCACAAGTGCTCATACTGTGCAAAGGGGCAGACATACACCTAAAGATGATGGTTCTCAAGAGATGCAAAGCATGAGATTGTAACTTACCCACCGGTGGAACAGTCCGTTGTCCAGAAACACCTGCACGCACACTCAGGTCTTACGGATTTCAGCAGGAATTACGGACGTGATGAAGAATTTATAGAATCAAGGACACAAAGGAACCAATGGGCATTTCAGCCCCATAGCTGGGCTTTCTTTTCAGATAAAGATCATGTTGGTGAGCGAGAGAACGTAGCAAAAAAGCAGAGTAGCTTCACCTGCAGGGATACCTGGCTAGCACTGTTCAGAGGTACTGTAATGGACAGACGTTAGAAACTACCTGCACACACACTCGCACAGCACCACTCGCTTCCTACGCACTTACAGCCCTACTAGAAGACCTAAAGAACCTAAATGGGCCAAAAAACCCCTCTTATTCATTATGCAAGAAGCAAACCACAAT
This sequence comes from Pterocles orientalis, assembly GCA_011057875.1. NCBI lineage: Eukaryota > Metazoa > Chordata > Aves > Pterocliformes > Pteroclidae > Pterocles > Pterocles orientalis. Next base: position 1,025,337 of record WKFP01014834.1, on the reverse strand, counting down.
GTAAAAGAAAGAAAGGATATTACAACTTCAGTGCGTCCCACATCAACCAGAACCAGCAAACTGTTGGACTAAAATGAAAAAGCCTGCACTGAACCAATCAGCCCAGTGAATTCATGCTACAAGATTGCTCGCCACAAAATCTCTTATATCCCTAGGCAGCTCAATAAACCAAGCATAGATTAACCAGTTTTCAAAAAACTGGTGCCGACTGATGTTACAGGATGTGTCAGGTTCAGACAATCTCTTAAAGATAATTACAGTTCTCTCTCCACATAAAACATCCTACTGAGAAGTACTTAAATGCATGTATTCAGCAGCAAAGTCTCGGCACACATACCCAAAACTGACAGGAAGCTTCAAGAAAGCAGGATTCTGCTGGCGTTCCAGGTTTCCTAGCCCCAGATGAGACAGACCTTACTTCTGAGAGAAAGCTGCATTTTGAATTAGAATTGTTAAAAGCTGCGTATTAACCCATAGTCAGGGATGATGCTTGGCTATCGTTGCAGAGGGCAACAGTGGCTGTCTACACATTGAATCCGTCCCATCCAGACCAAACCTCACCTTCACTGGGAGAGATGCACTCCATCCAGAACGACAGCACTAGCCCCGAATAGCACCTTAATAAAATGGCTCTGCTGCAACTGTTCTCTCTTTCAGCAAAATGCTCCTCCTAACCCACATCTGAGGGCTCAAGAGAGTTTTTTTTACTAAAACCTTCAAGAATTACTGCTGGTGGGTGGAAGAGGAATTTCTCTGTGCAAACTTTCACAAACCTTTGATGGGATGACATAACATCCCTTCCCTCTCTCTTGCTGTACTGGTCCTCTAGAAACCACTCCAACAGACAGATCCAGATTTTCAACCTCTTTCCTCTGCTTCTGGTTTTCTGTCCTGTAAACAGGATCACAGTCACACCCTTCAACTGGTAAAGAAATTCAGTAAGCTTAGCCCACATGTGACTATATGCAGAACAGCTGCAACTAACAGTGTAAAATGAAAGACAGCCTCACCTCATAACCACTCATCCCTCCTTTAAGATCCTCCAAATTTTTATCCAAAGATTTTCCACCTGTCAATATTTTGACTCCTGCCAAAAAAATCAGATTTTACTCTCATCAAGAATGCAAAGGCTAAGAAAATAGTATTACAAGATGCAGTTTATTAGTTACATGGGCACCTTACAGCTGCTTGTTGCTTTTGGGCCCAAGTGCCCTGCTGACCCCACCTCCAATGCTCACCAGCAGAGTCATTGCTGAAGCCTGGCACTGCACGGGGCACAGTGCCCTGTAATGCGCATTTCCAGTAAATTGTGAACACTGAATTTCCTCCATTTTCTTCAGCATTATGCTGAGTTCAGACAAATCTTTAACTTTGGCAACCATTTTTCAGACCCACAAGTGGTTTTAATGAAAACCGACAGTAAACCATACAGTATCACAACAAGGCTCCACATCCCACAGCCTGGGGGATAAAACTTTTATACTTGGCCAACAGCAGTAACATACCATTAAAGGGAAATCTAATCTTACAGTCCTTCAAGCAAAGAGAATTCCTGAAGACTCCCTCTTGGTCTTTAAGGCGGGTATTTACACGTACCAATATGTGTTCATATGCACGTAAAGTACGACACTTCGGATAAGGATGAAGACGTCCTGTGTTTACAACTGCAGAGTAAGGCTTACTGTCCCATCAAAGCAAATTCCTTCTGTATTCCATTTCCACGTAACATTGTTAAAAGTCAAAAGTGGAAAGAGGCTAAAGTCAGGCAGACAATGAGACTGTGATTCAGACAAAAAAGACCTCAAGAACACAAGGCGGTGCAACCCACTTGCCTGTTGCCTTCTTTCCATAAATTGTGAATGAAGGCTCGCATCCTCCTCAGACCTGCAGGCTGCATTAAGAGCTCTGCAAAACATTACCGAGCAGAGGAGCAAGCATCACTTCGCATGAATGCAGGGCACAAAAGTGCCATGCCCACACTGCCTCACCTCTACTTTTTAAATTAAAAAAAAATAAAACAACAAGTCATGGCTCTAGTTAACTTCCTGAAAACAGGGTTTGAGGATGTTTATTGCCAACTAATGCTACCAGAGCTTCAAAATAGAGAGATTCAAACATTCCTTAACACATACCTTCTACACATGCTGTGTGTCTGAGGGGCAGAGAGCTGGGCCAGGCCAAGGACAACCTAAGTAAGTTTTGCACAAGCACAGGCATCTCTGCAGAGCACCTCATACTGCTGTGTTCATAAACACAGTGTCTAAATGCTGCGTGCTACAACAGTGCTTACCAAGAAACATGATTTCATTGAGTTTGAGCCAGGGAGGTGAGCCAAATTAACTTGGAGGGCAACCAGACAATGAGAAGAACCCCCTTCCCAGATCAAGCAGAGATGCATTTCCTCATGTGAAAATCTCCACACATCTGTAGTAAAGAATGAGGAAGAGGGAAATGGATTCAGATCGCACCCTGTCCTGAAGAAGAACCTTTTATCTGCCTTCCTTGTTCCATCCCTTCCAAGTAACAGCAAACCAGAGCATGTGCTTCATATTGAGATAAACAATCAGCTGACCCGAGAAGGCAGAAGCAGGCTTGGCCCTCTACCCATGCCAGCTGATAAGCCTCCTGTGGCTTTCCACCATCATCTCTCTTCTCCATCCAGCTGAGTCTTTCCTTTACCCCACTACGTGGATTAACCAGAACAGACCAATTGGGTATGCCCAAAATTTTAGCAGGTCAATACTCCAGCCGTTAGCACTACAAAAATCACTAAAAGTTCCCTCGGAAAAACCCATTTTAACCATTGTCTCTCAATATGCTATCCCACCCCTGCTGCAGCGTTCTGACAGCATAAATCTTTACCTATGTTCCAACCCTTAAGTGTGTTTCAGGCAGATAGGAAGAGAGCATTTAAAGCCCACTTACGAGTAATGCAATAATACTTGTATGCCAGCTTCCTGGATGGTGCAGAATAACGACTGATAAAAAGTGGTTCCTTCTTACTGACCATAACTGGAAACCAGGGCCAGGCTGGTTACAGGAGGTGCTTTTAGAAATAAGGTGCCGGTACGCTCCACCTGGAACAGGGATTTGTAATAGTCTGCGGTTAAAGGAAGCCACATTTCAGCTAGCACCAGTGTCAGCAGTCCTGCCTGAGAACAAGGGTGTGAACTCCAATTTTCTCTCGGAGCACAGAGACAGCCCCTGCAGGCCTGGAATATACTAAAAGGGCTCTGCAGAGCGAACATAGCCTTAATACCTCCACCTCAGCATACCAGAGAATATCCCTGTCTGGACTTCTGAAGGAGGCATCTTTCCCAAGCAATGCTTTACTTGGGAAAAAACATATCTGTACACGTTCAATTTCCCTAACTCTCTCCAGATGGGAGAGCTGAAGGTTGTTCAAAAACTCACACAGTTTGGCTTGTTTGACTGAACTGGACACAGATTAAAAAAACCATTGACATTTCCAGACCGCACCAATTCTCAAATACAGAAGTGCAGCTAGACCAGTTTTGAACTGGAACAAAACCTGTACAGGTAAGCTTTGCATTTATGGACCTGTTTACCGTGTTGCGCCTATCCACAGACATGTTTTTTCAGGTTCGCTTGTTGTGGGACAAGCAGCTTGACCTGGTGAGTCAAATCCAGATTTGGTCAAAACCTGACTGCAGAGTTTTCACCAAAGCAGCTGAGGAATCATCTTCAGTTAAGATATCTAGGCTTAGGCTTCCTGGTCCTTAGAGACAGATCAAGAAACAGAAGTGATGAATCACATCAAAGCTGGCTTAAAGCTTTCTACTCGGTAAAAACAAAGCTCTCAGGATAACAGAGGCAATCAACTAGTTTCCTAAACTTTTAGGAAGTACTTTAACTACATTATTAAAGATTTTGCAAATCTAAGTTTATATGCTTGTCCTCATATTTGAAGATGAAATAAACTACTAATTATATACAAGCTGAACTCACAGAGCCTAATACTTAGCAAAGTTACTAATTGCAACAAGTCAACAAAGAGGAGGAGTTATAAAAATTCTGGATTTTACAGAATGTCAAGCATTGTACCTTTCCTCAAGATGTTTGCGTTTTCTTAATTGAAAATTGCATTTTGCTGGTTTTTAAAAAATGGTAAAAAACCCCAGAATACACCAATTAAAAAGTCTTCCAATTCTAAGAAAAAAAGGTTGTAATGTCCTCCAGTTCACTCCCTTCATCCCACCAATAGCTACATAAACAGCACTTCCATTTTGTTATCTGATTACACTTAGATACACCCATCTATCACCTCCTCTGAAGCCTTTCTGAAAACAGTGTACACCCATCTATCACCTCCTCTGAAGCCTTTCTGAAAACAGTGTCCTACACATTGTATTTGCAATACAGTATTCATCAAGCCTCAGCCTGACACACCCATGAAGCGTGCATGAATCCACTACCTTTTTTAGCGGTTAGCACATTCCCTGATTACAGCCAGCCCTTGTGCAAAGCAGTGTTATGCAAAGGTCATTAACACAGCTCTCCCAGCAGCCCTTAATCCTGGGAAGTGCAACACCCTCGCTCTTCTATTCTTGGGTCCCTTCACGAGAAAGACACTGAGCTGCATAAGACGGCACAGCAGGCTCAGGGTTTCCTCTTTCCTTGGTGCCTAGCACTTCTTTTATTTCTCCTCTTCTGACAACATCAGAAGACCGTGTACCCCACGTGCACATCCAGCAAGCCCCTGCAGAGCTTGCCTAGCTCTGACAGACGCAGTCCCGTTATAATCATCCATCAGCACAGAATAACCTCAGGTATGTTAGACTAACCCTCACTCTCTACAGTCAGGTCTTCTTGTCTCCATGCTCTGTGTTTCACTTCTTGCTCAGTTTCTGTTATTCTCCCCAAAGAATAAAAGCGAAACCCAACACTCCCTCCTTCCTGGCCACTTACTCTCCACTTGACAGCTCACCTCCCTACCCCACAGCAAACATCTTCACCCTGTCCCACTCTACTAAACCACAGGGTTAAGTCCTACGAGATATTTCAGCTTCTTATGTCACATACTCTCTTCTGGAAGGTGTCTCAAATATATATAAGATATTTTGTTTCAGCTTTCTCACAACTCCATTAAAACTGCTTCACAAAATTCCCCAATTCTTTGTTTCTAATATTCTTAGTGCTCTTCGGAAGCTGAACTTTAACCACACACCCCCAACTCAATTACAGTTAACAGCAAGATTAAAAAATAGGGTTATACTGAGTTTTCTTGCCGTGATTGCCAGTAACAAAAATAAGATGAAGCTGATGAGGCAAGCTCTTTGTCTGAAGAGAGCTGGTCTTCTCTTGGACACGCTTGCCATGACAGAGAGCAAAGACAGCAGCTGGATACATGGCACACATAAGCCATGCAGATTCTCAAAAAGCCTTCAAAGTTCCAGTAAGAGTCAACTAAAGCCGGCACAGTCTCAATATCCAACAACTGTCTCAGATCAGCAACCACCTAAGAGACAGAAAACTAAATTAAAATCAGGAGCCATCTATAAATGATGGAGAAGGTCAACAGCAGACTGTCAGAAATTTCTGTAGCAAGCCTGGTGTTGTTACACAGGCGGAACTAGAGGAGAAGGGTTTGTTAGCAAGCCAAAAAAAAAGTGTACGAAACAAATAATTCAGGGCAACTATGAAGAAAAGAGTTTCAGAAGGGAAAAAACCTGGGGAGAGGAGGGAACATGTAATTCAATGTTTGGAAATTCAAGACAGTAATCTGAACTACTCCTATCCTTTACAGTGTTCTAAATTAACTGTGCCAGCTCATAAAAAGATCTGGCCACCAGTGCAAAACAGCAAGTCCCTGCAAGAACCTGGTAAAGTATCTAGACACGAGATGGTGAACAATACAGAAAAAGTTCTGTATGGTACAGTATTAATGCTATTGCATGGGACACCTGGAATATTGCGTGGTATTTAAGCGATCTCATTCCAAAATCGCGTAGTGCAAAGAGGTCAGCATGGCACAGTCTATGGGAAAATTCTCAGAGAGAGATGAAAACACTGCACATTTCTACAGGCAGCTGAAGAACAGACAAAAATATACTAAACTGCAGAAACAACAGAGGAAAAAATTACTGACTCTTTTTCAAGTGACACAAAACAGAAACAATGATGAACAAAATGAGATGCAGAAAATCAAAACCTGATGGAAGAAACAGGTTTTCAACCATGGGCCTGTGGAAACAATTCCCCTAGGATACAAATACATCCAGAAGTCAAAAGGGAACTCTTACAGATCTGGTCACTGGCATGCCAAAGAACAATAAATACAAAAACGAAACATAAAATACCTAGAATTCTTGAAGACAGGTAATTACGTCTTTCAGTGTAAAACCAACTCCTGGTTTCAGAGCATTGACAAGAAAACTTCTTGGCACATCTAGGGAACTACTACAACTATGCAGCATCATAATTTCAAACCGAAAAGTTCACCCCTTTCTTCAAAGACCAGGCTGTATGGCTGCATGTTCCTCTCTTTCTCTAGTACAGGAAGCATTTTCCCCACTTAAAAAGAAGTCGCTTACTGACTTCCAACCATCTGGAATGAGCCTTAATAATCTGAGCTATATCATATCCTGGGCTGTTCTCCTATATTCAAACCCTGTCAGTATGTTCCCATTTCAGCAGGCTGTCACAGTCTCCCCCCAGATTTCAAAACAAGCTCGTGGGCAACAGAGAAGAGAGCAAGAACGGGACTTTATGACAGTCTCCTCCGATGTTACTGAAGAGCTGCACAGTGATGACACTAGATAAAGATTCTCTCCTCTGGTTAACGATTTCAGTGGGAATGTATGTACAGGGCATCAAAAATAACCCCAAAATTTAGATATTCAAACCCCTACAGTTACTCAAACATACAGTAATGCTACATTTTATTCTTCTTTTTGTTTGCAAAACTTAAAATTGATTAATTACCAAAGGGAAAAGACACCACAAGTTATTGATAAAGCCAAATCCCAAATGGATATGCTTCTCACAGCCTATACCAGCGGTCCTGGTGCTTCCTACCAACCTGCTCTACGAGGCTATTTCTCGCTGAAACCATGGGGTGCTTGATTTCTGGACAGGGTGCACATCCTGAGAGCCAGGGCAGAAGCTGCAATAGATCCACCAAGGCACGTACACAGACTTTGCGTCTCCTTGCTATCTTTTTACACACAGTGTCAATTTGCTTTTAAAAATTTGGCCTGTTCGTGGCTGGCATTAACTCAGGAGCAAACTCAGGTGATAGAGAAGGATGAAATGTCTACTCCAGCCTGGGCCTTTCCCAGGCCACAGCAACCATCTGACAGCAACTGAGTAAGACTACCCTGACCCTGCAACATGAGATGACTGTTTTCATCGATCCAGTTTCCTCCTTCATGATCAGATCAGGAGCAAATCACTAAACAACAGACCATTGTAGTGAGTGACAGCTGACACCAGTACTTACTGAGTGGTTTAAGGATGCTGCTGCTTGTCTCATCAGCATTTTCTACATCTGATTTGTCGGAGTAGTTCTCGGATATTTTCTCCTTTTCTTTCTTTTCTTTGTGCCCAGGTCTTCTTCTATGACGCCGCCTTCTCCTATAGCTCTTCGGTACATGGACCCCAATGTAAATAGTGTGATGACCTAGAGAACATAAGCATGGTGAATATTAACTTTGATGGCATATATTTTATGCATCACTGGCCAGCACAGTTCACGATGCATTTCATTCAAACAGGCAAGCGAAGTATCTTTCTTTGTCGGCCTAACATTAATTAGTGCTATGTTTCTTGTCTCCAAACGCGAGTTAGGAGCTCTTTAGCTACCATTCAGAAAAGTATTTTTAGTATAATCATTTCTGAGAACGGATGTCAGCGCAGACTCGCTGGTAATTATTCTGTTCTTGTGATTCATTTAAAAATAAAAATAAAAACCACAGAAGGCCATCATACCAATTTTGCGATATAGAATACAGTACTCTTCAAAAACATTCTACATTTTTTTCCGTTTGTTTTACCAAATACATTGGCTGGACTCACACCTACCTTGTGAAAACTGACCCAGCTTAACTGAGGAGCTTAGAGCAACCAAATCTACACCATCTGACTATGACACTTGTTACACAATGGACTGCAGAGTACCATCAGGGTATTATTATAACACAGCAGATGAGGAAGGACTGCCAACATAAGTTACTGCAAACTTCTAAGTACTTCACAGAACCAAATACCAGGCTGGAAGAGATCTCAAGGATCACCTGGCCCAACTCTTGAAAAAACCACGGTCTAAACAAGATGTCCCAGCACCCTGCACAGATGAATCCTGCAAGTCTCCAGCGTTGGGGAATCCACCATGTCCCTGGGGAGATTATTCCAGTGGCTGACTGTTCTCAGTGTGAAAAATTTTCCTCTTGCATCCAATCGGAATATCCCCAGGAGTAACTTGTACCCATTACCCCTCATCTTTTCCATGTCACTCCTTGTAAAAAGGGAGTCTCCATCTTTGTAGCCACTCTTTAAATACTGGAACACGGCAATAAGATCTCTCCTAAGCCTTCTTTTCTCAAGGCTGAACAAACCCAGTTTTCTCAGCCTTTCCTCATATGGCAGGGTTCCCAGTCCTTTGATCATCTTTGTGGCCCTTCTCTGGACCCTACTCGACACTTACCAAAATAAAAATTAATTAACAGAAGAGCAAGTGCCAAATTTCATGTGCTCACTGTAAAAACAAAGTACGCCTTTTCCCTTTCATATAGACTTTTCCTTCAAATTAAAGCACTTAAACTACATTTACCAATTGTTACGTCTTTTTGACGAGCTTGATCAAAAATGTTTCATTTTCAGGGCTTTCCACACTTTTACCAGCTTGGGATAAATATCTTTCCTTGTGCTTACAGAAAGATTTTTACATGTCTTTTTTCTGTGTCTAGATAATTCAGCCATCTTACTTTAAGCTTGAAAAACAACTCCTTCAGATTTACCTCTTGATAAATGATAGTTGTATTCTGTGCTTTTCACCAAATTTGGTTTCTCCATTCATGTCTCAGTACAGCTGAGCAGAGTCACATAAATACACGTGCCCCATTACTGACTAAATACATTCACCAAATGCACCTAAGAACAAATGTATTTATCTGTATGTACAGCCATTCACTCCTGCTCACACCACAGCATTTCTGCAGAGCTATCCCTCTGCAGAGTCACTGTCTTGGCCACCTCACACACAGACATTCTCAGTGTGTGCTTCCCCCTTGCATGAACGTATGGCTGTTCAATCACATACAACCACACCAGACCACGGACTCAAGGGAAGGCAGAGACGATGGCCTTCAGAGAGCTGAATTTCATCCTGTGGCTCTGTCCCAAACCAACTTGTTTGAAGGGTGTCTCCCCAGAGATAGGGGAGACTCCCTCGAGCAGCAGCCTTCACAGACACCAGCCTCCGCGACTCCGCTGCGGCTTTGAGCAGGAAGCACAGATAAGATACCCTCAGTCCTGACTCCAGCACCCACAGATGCCTCCCACAGAGGATACTCATTCAAAAGACTCTGTCCACAATGTGAAATCACATCACTCCTGAAGCCACAAGAATTTCTGTCAAATGAGGGGGCACCCAACAAAACAACGGCAATCTGAAGGCAGAGGTCTTCTGTGTCCCCAGGCACAGAGCTCTGCAATACCTCTCTGTTTAGCTCACAGCTGCGTCCACCTCTTTTTCAGCAGCCATGCTGCCTTTTGCTCAGGAGTAACAATTAGGTCAAGCAAGTGGCAGAAGCCAGGCTTCACACAATAAAAGAGCACACATTTGAGAAAATTAGAGAGAAAACCGGCCCTTGCTCCCTACCCATCTCCACTGCTTTTCCCTCCTTACAGAATAAGCATTGCTCTTTCCTTTCACCTGCAGGCTGTGCCTGTCAGTATTGTTTGCTTTTCAGCAGCATCACAAGGTACCAGACTAATCACCTATTTGTGACACACAGGAAGCTCCTCTGGAAATGCCAGTGCAAGAGTAAAGCCAGAGAATGCAGCTACCAGTTCACTGCTAAACACACCTGTTTCCTCGTTATGATAAATCCAATCTTTGAGACTGGGCAGCTGGAACTTTAGGCAGAAAACACACAATTTCCATAACAAATTGACACTTTGTGTGAAGACTTGCAAGAGAGACCGTGATGGATCAGCAACAGCCTGTGGCGATGGGTGACCAGGCAGCCCACTGAGCCCTACGCCGGACAGAGCCCATGAAGTGTGCTTTGAAAAATACACGGGGCAAGCACACAATGTGTGTGTGTGTATATGTATAAAAATAAATAAAACACAGGTACAGAGGGGATATTGATTAAAAGTCAGAATTTTGCATGGAAAAATCCAATGATCTTTAACTAAACATTTCCACAGTGGTGGCTGAGGCACTCTCTGACCAACTGCCGCAAACAGCTCTGCGTGGACATGGCGTGTTTGTTTCTTCCTTATATTCCCGCTGTTCTGTAGGATTTGTCCATGAGAAGGCTTGTTGGGGCTGGCACTGTTCCTGCTGAGACCCCACATCTACCATTGCAAATTCCCCATGCTCTTGAGGACAGCTGCAAAGTCTGACAAGTCCTTCACCTTTTTTGCACGTGAATTTTTATCCCAAAAGCATCCAAGGCCTTTTTAAAAGCTGCTTGACCAGCAAGGCCCTCCTTGATGGCAACATTAAAATAGCTGAGCTCCCCAAGGATGTTGCAAAGAATGGAATGATGAACTGTATATGTAAGGATAGTGCCAAAAGTTTATGAAAACAGCTCAAGCCCTATGTATGTCTTACCCATCTACATATATGCTCTGTAGCCCAGCAAGACTATTGAGGTATATAGATCTCCAGCAGCAGTCCCTTTGAAAAGCAAAAACAGAGGACATATTGGAAATTTTAAGTGCATGCTATTGTTGAGTTAATTAAGTATTAAGAAGCACCTGAAAAAGGCTTCTTAAATACCATGTGCTTAATTCTCAAAGAGAAACAAAATGAAAAAAAAAATTGTTCTCCAATAGGATCACTTGAAAAAATATGTTCATCCCCAGACTGGCGCTAAGTGTGATATATTTTGACTCCAAAGTAATTTGTTATGTGGAAATTGTAACATAAAGCAGAGGCTTATAAAGAAATTCCCTGCTCACTCACTGATATGATGGTGCTGCAGTGCCTGTGATGGCCCTGAAACAAACCACATCATCGTTCCGGTGACTAGAGTGCTACAGCAAGCTCAAATTGATGTACTGGTTCTAACTATGCAGAAGACCATGCTAAATAAAGAAAACATATACAGATAGTGTTGGTGACATCAAGATATAAACTAACAGATATAAAGTGTTAGTGAGAATCTCTCAGAGTGAAGTTACAGTTATTTTTTAGGAAGTATGAAGTAGGCTAAGGTATCAAAAAGGGTCACTGCAGAAACTCCATCAGCACACACCATCTAAAAGCCAACAAGTTCACCACGACATGCGCATCTCCTGCTGCTCTTGTACAACTGTCCTGTACGGGACTGGACGTGAATAACTTGCCATCTCAGGGAGCAGCAAAGAACCAAAAATCCAGGGTCAGGCAAGGTCCAAAACTCAGGCAGCACAACAGTGACAGAAGGAAAGGGACCTGCATGTGCTGCCCCCAGCCCAGGGTGCCAGCATTGCAATCTTTGAGAAGTGGGCTCAAACCACAGAAGGACACAATGCCAAAGTTAGAGACACCTACAGCGAGACTTTGCAGATTGACACCTGAAGGCATGACTTAGCTCTACGGAGTGTGTCAGAGGAAACCAGGAAAGGTATTCCAGCGACTGGAAATAGCAGCTTTAACATGGCAGATGGCGTAAATGCTGCACAGGAATAGAGAAGGGGAAATCTTATCTGAGCACAAGCAGCAGGTGTAGCGTAGGGGTGGTCCCGGGACACACAGGACAACGGTAGCCCTTCCCAAAGGATTCTTACAGCCAAGAAAGCATCCAAAAGCCAGATGAAAAAGGATGGGGTGATTCCTGGATCTGTATTAAAACCACGTCCTCCTTTGAATCAGTTTAATTCTGTGTCCAGCTTGATAATAGAAACACATCAGAGTAAGCCTGTAGTCTTAATACTTTAATATGCTGCCAACATACTGGACAATCTCTTTAATCTTTTGACCACGTGTGCACAGTACAGATTTTGGTAATATAAAACTAAGTTGTATATACACAGACAGACATCTGCGTTACTTAGCTGCTTTTCCCTGTTCTGCAAGGGAGAGACTGACTTAATGCCACTTTTTGTGTCTGCCCCCTTCCCCTCCCCACCAAGTCTGTTCAGGAAGGCCAAGCAAGACCTTTTCCTTTTCTGTGTACTTGGCATCTGTTTATACTGTTCCAAACGCTGAGATGAACTTCTAGGCTCCCTTCCCAAAGCGCCTGGAAGGAAACAATTGACACGTACTCTCAATGTACTGGGTTTCTGAGACACTTCCTACTCACTGGGGTAACAGAGCCTTTCCCATGAGAACCATTTACTACAAATGGTAACGCCTGATAAGTTTAACGTGACGCTCACACACCGCACTATTACCCTGCAGCTTGGTGGAGGACGGGAAGAACTGAGCACTAGAATCCTACTAATCCAGGTCCCACTCAGCCATAGAGTCTCTTGTACACCAGTTTTGTCCTGTGCTCCCCGCCATGCCCCCTGCATTCACAGCCTTTTCGGTGGCTGTTCCCGTCTCCCTCCTCACTCTCCCCAGAAAAATTATCAGCCTTGTCATTAATTTTTAGAGCTGTTTTGGTTGACCAGAAGCATGTATTTCACAAGCCTGTGAAATCCTAGAAGTAGGATGCAGAGCAAGACCTGCAGGCGAAAGCGGCACCTTCTCTCTTCTAAAGGACAGTGCTGGGTTGTAGCTTCCTCTCACACTTGTTGTAGATAAAACTATTGAAGGCAGCTTCTTTTGCCTTACTATGCACCAAATTCAGAGAAAAATCATCTCATCTGATTATTAACAGAGCAAGAAGCAGTCATCAGAGAGGTATTTTTCCCCTGGAAAAATTTTGGTTGAAACTACATCTTTTGCTTTATTAAGAGCTATTAAAAAACAACAGCTCATGATTCAGAGTCCAAATTTGGAGTTTGGGCACAGGAGACTCCCTGAATCAGTTTTACTGGTAAAAACCCACTCATGTATTACCAAATTTAAGTTCTGTATAATGCAGCTTTCCCTCCCTGCCTGCAAGAATATCTGCTCATCTCTTGCCTCTGTCCTGGCCAAGCATGGTCTTGTTGACGTACTGGGAGTGAAACTGGCCCAATCTCAAGTTGTGCACGCCACACCAGCTCACGTGCTGATCCCAGCAGTGCTCTGACAGCGTGCACAAAAGAAAGCAGCTCCCAACACCCTGCCTCAACGAGTCAGGGCCCCCAAGCACACCACCTCGGTGCTATTTCTTTTCTGTATTACTCCATTTAAGGAAATGTACGTGGCAAAGAAGGGTAAACCCATGAGGAAAAAAAAGTGTGCTGAAAAATAAAAACAGAAAAAGAAACTTGTAGGCTTGAAGTCGTCTGATCTGGTAGTGTTTCAGCCACCCATCAGTTCCCTGCGCATGTTCACCCAGCCAAATGTGTGTGTTAGCACAGCATGGTCACCCACTACCTCCTTGCAGGTACTCACTCTCCGTCGCCTGCTGAAGTTTGCAGAAAGCTTTGCAAGGGTTTCGTGTATCAAACTCGCCAAGTTTCTATACATCTCTACTAGGCAGGAATTCTGCCTAGATGTTATTGCAGTCACTGCACCAAAAGCCTCGGGTCAAACCTGAGCAGTCTGTCAGCAAGGATCCTCTTCTGCATAAGGAAGAAAGGACGGCACTTGTTTAGAGAGCAAGAGCAGGGTGGACGTGCAATGCACACACGCTGAGCAGCTGCCCTGTTCGCTGCCAAGCAAGGGGGAGCGCAGCTGTGAAAGAACTAGGACAAGCCTGGCATCGTCAGTGGAGGATCTGGTTACATGTAAGTGATGTAGAGATCTTAGGATCGGCCTACACGAGAAGCGTGCTGGGAGCAGGGGAATTACTCCCTCTTTATGCAACTCAAGTTTGAATGTAGGTGGTTCTGGGGAGCTTCATCCTGCAACAATGGTCTTTCCACAAAACCTTTTGTACTGGAAATTTCAACACCTGCATGTAATACAGCATCAGGGCAGCAATCCAAATGTAGGGTACTACCAGAAAACCTGTGTTACAGGAAATGTCAACAGAAATCGTAGCCTTAGCAGGAAATAAAGGAAAAAATAAAAATATTTTTTTTAAAAAATCAGCAAATAGATTATCTAAATGTGGTGACAACTTTTGTGCCTGCAGTCTCTGCATTCATCTGGACACTAGTCTACAGCTTTCTGCAATCTGAGGACATGACCAAATACAGACTAAGCCTGACACCATGTAAAACTGAAATTCTTCTTTCATTCCAGATTATCTACAGACAAACAAGCAAGCAGCAAGAGATCACATTATTTCTCATACACTCTTCATTTTTAAACACTAACTCTTTTAAGCAAATGGTGACAGTGAAAAGGCTTTGGCTCAGCAAAAACAAAACTTGGCAATTTGGAGAAAGGAGCTGAAAGTTGCAGGATCAAAGGATAAAGTCTGCATGGTGCATAATATCCAAGAAGGAATTCCTTCCACATGATCGAGGATATTGAGACTTAGAGCCTGGTCAGGCTAGCTCATAAAGAATCTCAGACTGGCACCTTAGAAGGAAAAAAAGGTCAAAACCTAACGTGAAAAATGTATAAAGCAATGAAAAATGAGCTGAGCATTAGCAGTTTTAATTTGGCTCTTATTTTTACTTTCAAGGCTTCTTTCCAAAGAACAGGGAGAGTCACATTAAACCCAACCAGGCTTGGACAGGTTCATGTGGTCACGACTGACGTGTCTACACAGCCAACCTCTTCTCCATGTGCTCTGGCCACTCATGATTCCCGCACTGGGCAGCCGTGCGTACCCAGGCTCTCAGAGAAGACTGGGACAGATATTTCAGGCCACCTGAATGAAGGGCTTCGCTCAGGATGTCCCAGCCATTTAACTCTGGGGCACAGCTGGCCTCTCAGAACGCACAGGCAGGTAAAGCTGTGCCCTTCTCTACCCATTTTTATAGCCTAGCCATCACTCTCGTACCTGGATGGAACTGAAACACAGCATACCCCCAGGGCGGGGAAGCTTTAGTTATTTATGTGGCTTCTGACACATACCTAGAGTGTACGGCTTTCACTCCTACCACTAATGAGTTGCTAACGTTATGAAAACCTGCTCCATAGCTATGTGTAACATCCAGGAATCCGCACCTACTGCAGCTCTGAAGTCACATGAGATGGGCAGAGGATGCAGCCCACCACGTGCTTCGTCAGCAGAAGGCAGCACGGCACACCCTTGTCTGATGGCCAAGAAGAAGGTGTGGGCATACTGCCAAGCACACAGCTAGACGTGGCACTAGCCAACAAGCCGCTGGGCTTAGAGCGAGTCTAGTGCAGCTTTTAACGGCTGCTTTTCAAAACCAGGGGTGGCAGCAGCAGAGTACTTCTTGTTTTGTGTGAGAATCAAAGGAAATAAAATAACATAAAAAGCTGGTGGCCCAGAAGGACAAAATAAATCACAGGGATGATCCATTTTAAAGGGGAGATACTAAAAGTAGCACTAAGCAAGTCCCAAACTAAGCCCTACTTAGTTTCAAATCAGCTCAAGAAATAAGAACAAACGGCCACATCATCATGTGCTGAGTGCCCTTAACTCTACCCGATTTTAAACGGGTTACAGGTGCCAAACACCTCCCAGGACTGGCGCTAGCAGGGGAGCATGTACAATCCCTCCAACAGCAAACAACTTCACCTCCCAGGACTCAGCTATCACTCTCCACACCCAAGCATGTATAGGATGGGACCCACACCCTGAGCGATACCCTGCATGACACCCTACTTCAAATACCAGTTAGCACCAGTGGAACAGAAATGACTCTCCCAGTCCCTCCTATACAGTCATCATATTTCACCTAAAAATTTCCCAGGAGTGATCTGAAGGAACATTTGTTTCCACATGGATGAAAACACAGGCCACAAAACCAACAAACAAACCAGAATATTTTCAATAATACATCACAAAGATGTAAATTCTAGGTAGGAGAAAAGACATGGAAATTTACAAGACCTGTCAGTGAAGGTGGCTGGTTCATGCATTAGAAACAAAGAACATGATTATTTCCTCTAGCACTGTGTAAGCGCTAAGTACTACTCCCATTCATGCATCGGAGAACATACTGAAATTACAAAGAAAAACAAAACCGTAACAAATCCTCTAGACAGGCTGACCGGGCATACTCCTGGGCTCACCACTTGGTCCTCGCAGGGCTTTCAGAACATCCTAACATTCAACCATATTGGGGTTCACAACCTGATAAAGGCCACCAAGAGAACAGCCTGCCACAAAAGAGACACAGTAAAAGGTAAGAGAGAAAACAGGCTCCAAGAGACACAAAGCCCAAGCTACTGTGCAACTGACAGGTGAAACAGGAAGGGACAAGATTAGAAACAACAGGGCTCCCGTCAATTCTGCCAGCTCCGACAAAAGGACCCTCATGATCATCATGGTTAAGATTAAAGTATTTAAGAGAGGACCCAGGATCAACAATGAAGATGCAGCTCCTTCATCAAGCAGGGAACTTGTCCAAAGATCATTTTAGACATTGGTATTGCTGCCCTCCACACCTTTGTATTCAGTCTTTCACTAAAATCACTACAAGGGGCAGGAAAGTGAGTGATGTAGGGGAAGACAGCATGTAAATTGGAGATTTTTTTTTTCTTTTATAACACGAGGCTTCTAGAACTTAAATATCTTCAAAAGGTCAGTTTAATCTTTATGTAAAGTGACCTCTGCAGTCTTTAAAAGGTTCCCACATAACAACACTATAATTAGCCAGCAGGAGAGTCTTCCTAGCCATCTGTCCAAAGCTTGCACTTCTCAATTTCAAACATACGCTTGCTCGCTTCCCATTGATGACCCAGACTTGAACCACCAGATTGCTAACAAGATTCAGAGGTCGTTCCAGCGAAGCGTGTTTAAAAGGTGAGTTAGCACTGTGCCCTGACGAATGGCACAGCTCTAAAAGACAGAGCTCACAAAGTCAAGAAAATCTAAACAGGAAGAGAAAATGAAAAAATAAAATGACATCTTCACTTGACTTCTTGGAGACCCTACAAACCCTGTTTGTTTAGAAAGAGCAGACTAAGTCAGTCACCAAGAACTACTGAATTGCTAGGAAAGGAGCAGAACACGTGCCACAAAGCCCAGAAGACACATGTTGATGACAACTAAAGGTACTGCTCCATGACAGGAAAACATAAGGAAGTCAGCAATGAATTAACAGGTGGACGTTGTTTAGACAGAACAATAAACATGTGTTTGGGGTATTCTCACTGAGCTTTATATAAGCCATTGCGAGACTTACCCACAACCCCATAAGCTGCTTTTCTTTCTCTTCTTTGGAGCTGTGCGAGGTTACAGAAGCCACCGAACCTGCCTGGCTGTGATCTGATCTAATCTGGCCAGTACTACTTGGATTCCACTGAAAGAAAAGGAAAACTATAAAAAAAGCATGGCTCGGAGGAACAGGGCAGAAGAAGAATGCTGTGATGGAACTGTTGGTTTTAAGTTTTAGACTAAGCTGTTCAGAAGCATGGTACCTTTGGATTTTCTGGAATCTGACTCCAGAACTGACCACAGTTCCTTTAAAATTATGTCCTCTTTCAAAATGCCCCAAATTACCACTCAAATTGGATAAAGCCCATCTTGGCAAAAAATCTTGGCCTCATTTTCCGTATTTCACCTCCTGACCAAACAAATACCAAGCTGTACTTGGCTCTATCAAGTTCATGTATGCAGGTAGGCTTTAGACCACTCTCCAAAGTAAGTGAGAACCTTGATTTCCACAGCTGCCGAGACTACATACTTACGACCTTCTGTGGGAGGCCACTGACTTTGTTCCAGGCCACTGACTTGAGGGAAAAAAGGTTTTGGACTCTCAACTCTGAAGCAAACACAATGTCTCTTTAAAGCCTGAACTCCTAGTGACCACCACCGACTGCATGGAGTAGCACCTTGTCCGAAGACTGAAGAACAAACAGCAAAGGCTGGACACAGGTCAGCAACAAAAACAAAATACACTACTGCAATATGCCAGGCAGGGATCTACCTCAACTACCATCCCCTGTCCTTGGGTTTGGAAAGTGCCAGGCACTCCAAGAAGTCCTCGTAACTGCCCGACTCTGCAGGACTGCATCATGAGAGAGGAAAACAGCCCTGCGGCAAGCAAACCTTGATCCCAAGGCTGCAGTTATAATTAAACGTATAGAAGCCATGGTGTGTTTTATGAAAGGCAGATTGCAGCGGGAGCTGGGATTACTGGAAGGCCGAGCTCCTGCCTGCAGGGCACTGCGAAGGAATGCAAACAACATGGCGCTCACCAGCGGGAGCCCCATTCACACAAAGGCCTCCTGATGCCTCTCCAGCAGCACAAAGCGCCAGAGTTTCCTACATCCCTTCTCAGCCCCTTTTTACAGCTACAGAAATTCTCACAGCATGGTGCAACCTGACTGGGAATATCACCCAATGGAAAGGAAGGGACAGACGAAGGCTGGGACGATGACTGAACTAGCTTAAAAACTGCACTTATCCTACTGAGCTGTACAAAGAGTCCTAGCATCAGTTTTCAGATCAAGCCCAGCTGCATTCGTTTGGGGTGCACAGATGAGAGAGGGAAGGACGCTTCCGTGTTCCCTAGCTACATGAAGGCTGTGACTGACGTGGCCAAGCTTGCACGAACCCAACCCTGGCACAGGGTCAGCTATCTTCCACTTTCTCTCTCAGTATCTTTCCCTGTTTGCTGAGTGGCTTCTGTCGTTTACCTTTCATTACAACTGTAACAGGCTTCTCCCTGATTCTCCATGCCTTGATTTACAGCAGGTGGTACAGCTCTTAAACATGACAGTTCCGTAAACAAACAAAAAACCACAACAGTTTGCTAAATACAACCAACCAGAGCAAACGCATGACACATTTTACAATTGGGACTGGGCCTGTCCAATACTAAGGATGTCCAATATCACCTTGTTTAATATCAAATGCCACAGAAATAAAAAATCAGGAAGGCTAATCAGCACATCTGGGGCTCACATCTGAAGACAGGCTGTATCTTTTCTTCAGTCTCCATCTTGAACTGTCATATCAAGTAGTGCTGTACCTTAAAAGAGCTGTTGGGCAGAGAAAGGTATATACAACAGGTAGAAGAAGACAGTCAAACAACCCTAGACTTGAATCCTAACTTAAATGACCCAGGAGAGGACATGTAACCAGCACATCTACCATACCAGCCTGCACACCGATGCTCAGAAGCACCTACAGCAACTGAAGCACAGAACAAAAAAGTTCTTTAGAAGTGACCTTTGTAGAGTGGTTAGCATGAGCACACTCAGACAACAGAGGCCTCTGTCCGTGAACTACACTGTGCAACCATTTGCTTTCTCTGGGTGTGACCAGCGGCTTCAGGATGGCCCCAGTAACTGGAAACATCCACTCAGAGAAGTCGCTCCCACCGAAGGCTAAAGGGTAGAGGCGTGTTATGTGAGGGTCACCTTTCTAATTAGGATGGCCATCAGGTAAATATGTTTCACCACCAGGTCAGAGTGCTGACGATTGTTTTGAAATCGATGAGAGATGGAAAAAAGCCAGTCACTGTCAGAACGGTATGAAAACACCTTCCTTCACTGCCACGTACTGTATACTCACAGCAAGTGTCAGCGCAAAACTTATCATAGCTTAAAAGAAAACACAACCTTTCCTTCGCAACGGGCAAACCACATTGTATATTGACTCAGCTGCTCTTACAACATTTTCTTGATTTCTCTTGCATGTACAGCCAACTTATCACTACCTTATGTAAGGTTAGTTTATCACCGTCTGAACTTGGATTGCAGTTTTTCTCACCGAGCTTGGAGCAGGCAGGCATCAACACCTTCTCACACAACCCCAAGCACCTTTAAAGCTAACACTGACACCGGCCAACTGCCCCGCCACCAGAAGACAGACATTTGCAATGACCGGAATGATACCCCAGGCAATGATAGGGACAAAACAGACACCTGCAGGAAATTGCCAATAGTAAGCATGCTCAAAGATTTACTAGCATCAAGCTAACAAATGGCTGAAAAGTGGTATTTTCTTAATGACAAAAAGTTCTGAACAAACTACTTCATGAGTGATTTATATTTCACAGACCTCACAGCTTATATGCTATTGATTTAATTAATATACACACACAAAAACCACTCTCAACTCTTCCACAGGGATTTACTAGATTATCAAAGGTCTGGAGGCAAGTAACAGCACTGGACTCTTTCATTTATGACAGACCAGATAATGGCACATTTCCGGATCCTGCAAAGTGTCATGGAGAATTAAAGCTGGAGAGAATCTAATCTGAAATTTTCACCCACACACTTCAAAGCTGAGAAGATCCAAACCACATGTCTTGGTTTTACATGCTGTTTGGGGCAGCATTCAGGTCCCAATCTGTGCCTGCCATTCCCAAGTTGTGCCAGCTGCTGTACAGAAAGAGAGCAAAAAGGCAGCCCCTGCGTCCTCGTCATTTTGCTTCTGCAGGACCAAAGCCTGAGTTGGTTTTACTAAAGCAAAAACCAGCCTGGTCTATCTCCACATAGAAATTAAAGGGGCCAAGGAGAACTAATGAAGTACATTCTGTGCTGAGATTTTACCCGATACATTTTTTTAATCATATTTACTTCAGTAGCAATTAAAAACTAACTGATATGAAACAGGTCTTCTGGTTATTTCTGAAAATGGAAAAGGTCTGCCAACAGTCAGTGATCAAAAACTGGGGGCAGGGATAAGAGCAGAAAAATAAAATACAGTAAATGGGTAAATACAGCTCAATTCTCCTACCTTCTGTCTGCTGTTAATAAAGATAAAGATTTTCACAGTTATCTTTGCTCGGTTAACCTCTCTCCTCATTGATCCAACCATCAAGTAATAATCTTGGGCTTATGGCATCACACAGCATTCTACCAGCAAAGTGTAATGACACAACAGGGCTGAGAACAGAAAGCAAGGAGGAGGAAAGGAAAAGAAGTTACTGAGAGCTGTTACAGAATCCCTGGTTTTGGCTCTCTATATAGTGAATCCTATAACGATAATAGGATCTGTGAAAAAGTTTCCACTGTACCAGCATTTCTTCCTCAATTTATTCCTACAATAGTGGTATCTAAGAGATACTCTCAATACGTTTACTTTGTAAATCATTCGAAACACAGGACAGAACACCTGACAGGAGTGCTGGTCCCTGTCTCCTAATACACACAGCCTAAGTGCTCCTCCAGCCTTCCCGTAACAGAGTTGTCAGACCTAAAATCAAGCATCCTCCACCGCACCATGAAGTCAGGGCGGCAGCAAGCCCGAGGGAAGTCACACTTACAGAGCCAAGAATACCTTATCTCAAAGGATAAGGTGGAGCTTTACTTTTCCCCTCTTGCAAAATTGGTTATTAAGTAATCTGTTTATGTCACACATACCAGCACTCCTAACAGTGGCATTACAGCAATATGTCATTACCTTCAAGGAAAGGAACGTGCCGTGCTCCAAATGAATGGGAATGGTTTTCTCACACAGGAGGTTCAGCTTAGGGTAGTGCCTCTTCCTGACTTCCCCCAAGCAAGCCTACATTTTCTCACTTGCTTTCCTTCCACACTCTGAACTGGACCCAGGCAGATCCCTCATCTCGCCGAGTCACATTTCTTGGGCGCTTCTGTGCAGCATCACTGACGGCCAGCAAAGCCGCTCTTCACAACTCAAATGTACAGAATTAACCAACCGAGCCCCTTCACTGACACACACAGGAGGGGGTAAGCCAAAAGAGTAATTTTCCGAATGTCAACAGCTGGTATCACCAAAAAATAGCAACACATTCCAGTGTAGGACCAGACTGAGCTGCCATGTTATAGAAGCATTAAACAATCTCTGGAAGTAGGCCAGAGGGACATACTTTTGTCAGGTATGTATGGTTTCTATTAACACTACATTTACTCAGCAAGGGCATGACCGACAATTGCCCTAAACTGAAAATATCTCAACATCCTTCTGACCAGAAATGCCTGGTTTTCCCCCTCCTTAAAAAGCAAAGTTCTCTCTCCCCTACACCACTAAATAATCCCATTAGTGAGCAACATGGTAATTCAGAGTTGCTACCACCATCCCACAGACCTCAGGTGAGGTCACCAGCTACCAATGAAGAATACCATGCTGTTTCTGTCTTCTTGCAAAGAACACAAAAAAGATGAATGCTCATCATGACAACTTCAAAATTCTGTCTTCATCTGTTTTACATCACACAGACTTACAAGCAACAAAAGCAGCCTGCTTTCTAAGTATGTTATAATGTTTCACAGCACGGTTCTTTGAGTCCCTCCTGCGAACAGCCTTCCTGAGAAATTTGACCAAAATTGACTGCTAGCTGAAAAAAATTACTGGGAGAGAAACAGGGAGAAGAAGCAAACAACTTTATGTTGTTTCCACATGAAAACAGGCTAAAAATAAAAGCTATCAGAAACAGAAAATACATCTGGAGGTAACAATTCCACTCGATGTTACCTTCTCCTACAGAGGATCTTCTACAGAGGATGCAACTACTGTAAGCTTTTTAGAAAAGCAAGTTCTAACCATACCACAAACGCAGCTGAAGTAATGGAGAGCACTTCAGAGTTAACACCTTCAAGTCTCTGGACAAATGCTCTCCTTGAAAGCACTCCATCTGCTGTGCAGAAATCAAGCAAAGAGACTTAAAAACATCTGCACCAAGTGTCAGCCAAAGGTCTTCACCCCGACTTTTAGCCCTTCCATTGGATATGAAACTGAAAGCGGACAGATTTAGATTGGATACAAGGAAGAAATTCTTTACAATAAGGGTGGTGAGGCAGTGGCCCAGGTTGCCCAGAGAAGCTGTAGATGTCCCTTCCCTGGAAGGGTTCAAGGCCAGGCTGGATGAGGCTTTGAGCAACCTGATCTTGCACAAGATGACCCTGCACAGGTCATGGGGCTTGGACTAGAGGATCTTTAAAAGGTCCCTTCAAATCCAAACCATTCGGTGATTCTACAATTCATTCTATACATGCAGACTATGACTGCACATGGTACGCATATTAGATACACACATACATTAATTTTACCTATGTAAATGCACAGCTGAGGATGCACACCATCTACTTTAAGACAAAGATCTCTTCAAAGTGTCAAAGCTTTGAATGATGACTTGCACTGTGGTAGTGCCCCAAATTTGCCAGGTACGCTGTGAATTCAAGGCAGTCCCACTGCAGAAGAGTGGAGAGGCTGAGCAGCAACTCCCCCATCGAATCATACAAGCGCCATAAGTGCATCGCGATGCTGACAGATGCTACAGCATCAGCACCGGCCCTGCCACAGACAGCAGCTCCTTTTGTGATGTAGCTAGGTCACTCGCAGAAGCTTGGTGGGAATCAAGGCACTGTTTTTAGCATGAACAAGGGAATTAGGCGGTTACACAGCTCCAAGTCTCTCTGAAAACTCAGACAAGCAGCTACCATTCTCTGAGGGCTGTTGCATGCAATTAGAAATACTTTTTTCACCTCTTCTTCCTACCCCAGCAAGATGAACTGCAACTAGTCTGTTAGCCCAAGTAAATCAAGTGAGGATAACTGCATTGAAACATGGAGATAAACACACCTACAAATATTACTTAAAACATTAACCACAACCTTTTTCACAGCACCTGCACACAGTTAAAAAGGACACTCCTGCGCTGCTCTTCACAAAGGACAATCTGTATTATATTCCTGGAGCTTTACATACCAGCAATACACATCACAACAGCATGTGGCAACATTTAAGACAGTAAAATACAAGAAACATCCTCCCCCTCTCCCCTCTCAAATGTTTTCGCTGTGCCAAAGTTTCAATTATTCTACAAGCAAAAGGCTGATACAAAACCCCTGTCATTCCAGCCCTGCAGACAGCAAATGGCCTAATTAAACCCAACACGATGATTTATAGCTACTGAGCACAGCCTACTTCATGGAAAAGAGGAAGCAAATACAGGCTTTTTCATGGAAATGACTGGTTTGATTTGCTGGAAGTGTTCTAATTAATCTTTTTTGGAGATTATTCTCTTTCATATCGCTTGATCCTTTACTGTCCATTACCGGTGACAATGGCACAGCTGTAACCCTACACCTTTCAAAACATTTCAAACCAAAAGCCACAGGTGTTTGTTGGCAAATAAAGAAATTCTAATGAAATTATACACCACAGTTAAGAGGGGAAGGATACCACTGTGAGGTGAAATGCTGGCGTCCTTTCCCTTCTAGGAAGAGTATGTACCCTGTCATCCTTTCCTCCTTCTCCCCCACTAGTTTATCAAGCACAAGGTGAACTAATCCTCATGAAACAAGAAAAAGACTATTTGCTGCAAATAATTCATTCCTATCAGCTTAATAATTTCCCACAACCTTAAAAACCCAAACTCCTTTAAATTCCTTTTATCTTTGTGATTTCACAATATTTTTAGTCGGAGAGAAAATAAAAACCCCTGCAAAGGAATCTATTCTTTTCCTAAAAACTGAAGAAACTGCTCTGTTAAAAAGTTTCTCTCCCAAGGGAAAATCCTCCTCTTTATGCCTCCAAAGCTCAAAGGAAACCCAGGAAAACATCCACTCGCTGCCTTATGTCCACCCCAACACTCAGTACAAATTCTGCTGGTCTTTCCAGCTCAATCCTCTAGCTGCGACACCTGCCACCATATTCCAGCACTTTGAGGTGTTGTGGTGATATGCGAGTGTTACTGAAACATTCATGCAGGAAAGAAAAAGAAATAGCCCTGATATTTCACAGCCTCTATGCAAGACACAGCAAACACAATTTTGTGGGAAATGGAAATGTGTGCCAACACCATATAACATTCACTCTTGAAAAAGAGGATTTATTTAAATTTAAAAGGTCAGTTTCGCCCTGATTAAGTTTACCAGTGTTTCAGTCAGTATAAGGATTAATTGCTTGGCAAAACAAAGGCGTCCTTTTTCTCTGTTATCCCACTGTGCCGATCTCATATACAAATACAAATTGTGAAGATACCCTTTCTCCCCAGCAGTCCAAGGTCACTTACCTTCCACTTCTTCTTCATCACATACATGTTTAAGGAAGGAAGCCCCTCTATCCAGTACTGCCTCGTCCTCCATCCTATAGTAATAGAAAAGAAAAAAGGAATGCTCAGACTTCTCCTGGAGCGAGCTGTTTGAACCAGCCCAGGTCCTGGGCACGTTAACTTGCAAGCTGTTGTTCATGTTCCCGTGTGCACTCCTGTTCTCCTTCCAGCGCCTGCTGTTCCTTCATAGAGCTCCTTTCAAACGGCGTTTGGTTTAAGCTGGCCTCACGTAGCTCGAATTCTAACCTTGAGAGGACATCAGTGGTGACAGGTGTGAGGAAGGTAATCCCAGATAGAAGTCTTTGGGTTTATTTCCCACTTCTTTCCTCTCCCCTCCTCCTTTGTCCTTTTTTCTAAAAAGGGCATACGCACACACAGAGAGGCAAGTTTGGGACCTCCTATGCAATAGCCAAGAGTTTGTGGAATTCCAGTTTCCCTTTAAAGTTCTTCTACAAGACCTCGGCTGCAGAACGACGTACACAAGCAAGCACGCACACCACACACAGACACACACACGCGTTCGAATGCACAGAGGGAGACCCGGCTTCAGCCAGCCTCCTAATACCAGCAAAGCGCACTTGTCTGTTGAGAGGCAAGCTTTGTGTCACATGTTGGCCTTACAGAAATCTGACATACGAGGATTATCCAGAGACCAAGCTACAGTAAGTCAGACCATCACAGCAGTCATTTATGTGTGTCACCCATTCATTCATCCATTTGGGGACGGATTTCAGCAGCTGCCTTCTTTCCCCTCCCCTTTTAACTCCACCTCTTATCCGCTCCTCTATATAGAAGAGACTCCCAATTCCACACCTCTGCCATAAAGTCCTCCTGTGGCACTGCCCAGAACTGCTGCTGCTGTATTTCGCACATAAAATAAGACCCTGCACACTTTCCAAGGGTTTATCTGCAAATTCTCTTTTGATAAGCAAATACAGAACTGATAAAATAACAGAGAAAAAATTCTAGCTGTATTATTTCCTTTCATATCGCTGAGAGGCTAAGCACACATCTGCTGCTCACTGCTAGACAGTCACTGTGTAAGCTTGCTCTCTTAATAGAACCAGAAACCTAGTTAGTAACCTGGCTTCCCACCAATGGCAAGAAAAAGGCATATGTAGGTAATGATCAAACAGCAGCTTTTCCTTATATTCCCTAGATGGAAGAGGGACAAACTCGGTACAGATAAAGACAAACCCTTCAAGATTTCTTCACATCCGTATTGCTTCCACTTGTGATTCCGCAAGACGCGGTAGCAGAAAACAATAAAGTTTCTTAAGGGCACATTCAATTCAGGAGATTATGAAAATCGAACAGATGAATACCAAGAAATCAAAATGTTCTGGGATATCTACCTAGCAACAACGTGTCAACGCCTACCCAAATTAAAAAAAAATGTCTGGCCACACAATAAAGTACCAGAGCTCTCATTTTCTCAAAGCAGTAGCACAGCAGCCGTTCTCCCACCTTTGCCAAGTTCTCCTCTACTGCAAGCACCTTTACGAACATACCACTGGCCTCATCTTTGGCTCAGCTCTCATGAAGGAGCCTCAAAATCTCACAGATAAGAAACAACAAAGCAAAATAGGCCAGAGCACCATACCCAAGAACAAAAATGAGAGTCAGCTCCTAAGTTTGGGTCCAATTCAGACATTTGAAACACAGCCCACCTCTACTTCACACAGAAGCAGAAGCTGTTTCCACCCACACTGTCTGCAAGAGACACAGAAGCCAGAAGATGTGAAGAACAGATTTCTCTCACTTAAGAAAAGTACCATTTGACAAGCAGCTGTTGCCCCGCATGAAGGGGTAGGACGTGCTTTTTGCCAGCAAAACACACAAAGCCAGCACTCATGCATGCATACAGAAGCCTTCCCCGAAAGCTCAAGTTCTTCATTGAATTATTCAAGGCTATTTATGCATCTTTTCTAAGGCAACAAAAGGGAACATATTTCACGGCTGCTCTTGCCTGTTTGCAATGGTTGTGAAGGCACATCCTCATTTTTTGTTTTATTCCCCTCCCAAGCAGTGCAGTAGCTACTTGCTATAAACAAAACTAAAAACATCTGGAACAGATGGGACTGGATTTCTGGACCAAACACAAACCACACATGCTCTATTACTCCATCAACTCTTTTCTTACAGTTTACAGCTTTTCTTACAGTTTCACACACAACGTGCCCCAGCATTTGCCTTTGTTCCTGAGTACCAACACATTCAGACCCCTCAGCACACGTGTATGTGTGGAACCACACCTGCACAAACACCAACTTCCAGGCCAGCTTCTCCACACCAACTTCATCAGCATCAGTCCAGGTGTGCAGCAACTGAAAAGCAACAGTCACGTGGAGGGGAAAAAAAGCCATTTCCACTGCCTGCAAAGAATACAGTACTGAAAATTCACCAGCTGCCATCCTGCAGCAAAACCTGTCTCAAGCTACCTGCTGCAGCAGTCCCAAATGGCAGGCAGGAGCCTGGGTACTGCCAGACCTCCCCACGCCCCAGTGCACCCTCCTGGCATCACCCTGCCCCAGGTGTGCCTCGCTCACTGCTGAGCATCCAAGGCAGCACCTCACCTGCAGGCAGCAGGGCCAGACTCCCCACTTCCCCCTACCCTCACACTAAAGGCACCTTTCCTCCTTCGGATCAGTTTGTCATATTTAACAGCTGCGCTTTCCAGCTGCAGAGGTTTGAAAAACTGCTTACAACGCATCGCAAGGCTGATGCTTTCCCCGAAATATGCACAGAGCAGATCTGAAGAAGCTGGGGGGTTTAAAGGCCCAGGAATAGAGCTTGGGTCGCCTTGGCACGGCGCCCGTCTCTAATCCCCAGGAGTTTAGTGATTAGACTCCCAAGCACCACCTCCCTTGACTTGGTCTTTTCTGCCCTTCTCAGCTTACTGCAGGATTTCACCAAGCCGAAACCTAGTAAGAAATATCCTTTATGAATTTGCACAGGAGGAATATTTCAGCACCCTGGAATTTTACAAATAATGTGAAATGGGAGTTGCAGAAATTGGGGGGGGGGGGGAAATCACAAGAAACAACAGAAAACTCTTTACTTAGGTCTTCAGGGGAAAACTGGCACAGAGCCCTGTCAGCAAGAAAAGGTGTTTCCACCATCCGACGGGGGAGAAAGACACACACTGGACAGAACTAAGTAAGGGTGGAAATGTTTTTACAGCCTCTGAATAGAAACGTGCCTTAGTTTAAAGCTTGATTTACTAGCTCCTTTGCATGAGGTAAAAGCGTGAGACACTGAGACACTTTTTATCTAGACCCACGTCCTCATTCCTGATACTGCAAAGTTTTGGAAACAAACCTTAAAAACTAATTAAAAAACATCGGGTTTCTGTTTTCAGGGTGTAGATCCAAGCAAGTCACGTACTCTGACAGAACAGACTCAAATGAAAAAACATGAGCTGCTAGAGTAATTGGCCTCTCTGGGTTGATAATTAGGTCGGTACCGAACATTGTTAGAAATGGCAGTGTGTGTCCAGAGGATTCGAACAGGAGCCGCACCAGCATGCAGGAGGTCAATTTCCAGCCCGCGCCCAGCTGCAGCTCCCAGAAATACTCCGCCTGACTCCTCAGAAATTAACAAGACTGATTCAATACTAACAGACCTCATAACTGAGAGAAAAGTATGTATAAAACGGGCAGAAGTGAAGGCGATTAGCTGGTGCGCGGCAGAGGAGATGGAAAGCCCATCCCCAGCTGCCCCGGCAGGAGCAGAGCACAGCCCGAGGAACCCTCAGGACGCGTGCCCTCAGCTCCAGATCACTTCCAACTTCTGGGGAAACGGCGTTTCTGACCCTCCAGCGCCGGCAGAGCAAACCTGATTGGGGTTCTGAAGGAAGCTGCTGTGGTTCAGGACCAAATTATTTGTGATAAGCTAGGAGAAAAAAAAAAAACCAAACCAATCCAACAACCAAACCCACCCACAAAACCCCACAGAAAACCCACAAACCACTTGCAACTCCTTGTCTCCTTCCCCTCGGCTACACTTATCTGACAGCCTCTGTTTTGCTCCTCACACTATAAATTCTTCCTTTCGGTCTCCTCGCTACAGCACCAACAACATCTCCGCGGCGGCACCGGGCCCCCAGTCCCCTCAGGTTCGCTGTCCCCAGCCGCAGCCGCCCGCTCCCCGCGGCGCTGAGGAGAGGGAGTGCTGCCCCCTGGCGGCCCGCGCTTCACGCCAGCCTCCGCCCCGCTTCCTCGGGCTGCTGAGAGAAACCCGCGGGGCCTCCCGCTGACAGGCACCAGCGCCGGAGCTTTTTATAACTGTGAGATTTATGAGGGGAGAAGAGGGAAACTAGCGCTTGGCATAAATAAAGGAGAAGGGCTGGTGTGGCAAGGGGAGCTGTTGCGTGGGGATACAGCGCGCTCGGGTGAACAAACACACACAACAGAGCTGGGGAGCGAGAAACAGGAGTTGCGACTTGCTGATAAGCTTTTATGATTCTGCCTGTTTCAAACGGCTTTTGCAATCAGGAAGAAACGCCAGCAAACTCTGGACTGAACACAGAAAAAGGAAAAAAAGAAAAAAAGAATCAGAGCCAGGTCTGTAGCTCAAACGGCCAGCGTAACGCGTGGCCCGGGTGGAAGTTCCCCTCACGGAGCAATCCTGCGAGCAGCCAGGGTGCAGAGCACGGCAGCGGCTCCAGGGAGGAGGGAGGATTGCGAACATGGGGGTCACGGAGCAGCAACGCCAGCCGGCTGAGCCAGCAGCCCCGACAGCAGGGCTGGGGTCAGACCTGCTACCGAAACACGACAGCTCCGGCTCCACAGCTCTGACAGGACGGCGCGGGGAAGCTCTCGGCCCTCATGGGAAAGGCAAGCGAAAGAAGATCTTCACCAGCGTGTAGATTCCACCACCCATCGGCATCTCAGGGCCTGGCATCGTTGACCTGTCAAGGGTTTTTCCACTAAAAATGGCCATCTGTGAAGTGTGGTGGGAGCACAAGGGATGGGGATGCCGGGAGAGAGAAAGAGACAAAACCAAGCAAACGGCACACCGTGCCTCGCTGGCCAAGCTGTTTGGCAGGTCTCACAATCCCGCAAGGATTACACCTGAATCTGCTGCTACACAATTTCCCTTCTCCATTTACCTCCAAAACACAAAAGGGGGAAACCATCCACTAGACAAGTCATTTTTCCTTGTACAGGCTGAAAAACAGTTAGTTGTCAGCTAAGGAGATGCTACAGCTCCCAGCAGAACAAACAACTGCCTTTGATAGCTTGAAGAGCCACCAAAGGCTTCCCTGGCAGTGACAACTGGTGCCTTCACCGAGTCACCAAAGTTAGAAGCCAAGCGTGTGTATACGTGTGCATGTATCCCAAAGACAATGAGTCAATAAACTGAAAAAACTTTTTCTGTTCACAGGCTGTGGAGAGACAGAGGAAATATTCTTTCTCTTCTCTGCAACCCATGAAGCACTCATACTCCAATGATAGCAGCCAAGTGAGCAGGAAACTAAGAAGGAGACTTGGTCCCAGTTCATTCTCTCACAGCCCATACGCAAATGCTTGAATAAACAGTCCTAATATGACCATTTCCTCTTTGGAGGCTTGATGTGTTCTGTTTTTCTCACATACTTGCATATGGGCTCTATCACACAGAAAAATGAGCTCCTGACTATACTCAGCACAGTCTGATTGATGCACTTTTAAAACACATTGCCAAATTTATCTTGGATGCATTTCCCCCCGTCAGCTCTAAACCAGCATTTATTTACATGCTTTCTCAGCAAAAGGTTGTACTCACCAGGAGCAGAGGAGGACAAAAGCCTCTGCTTTCTGTAGAAAGAACTTGCACTGTAATATTTTTAAATCCTAACATAAACCCATTTTTTTTTTAAAATAACTCTCCGTAATCAACAGGGAACTAATACCCAAGAAAACACTTTGCACAACGCAATCGTGCAGAGCAGACGCAGGAAGACCCATCTCAGCTCTTCCCTCTCTAGCAGTCTTCTTGTCTCAAAAGAGAAGAGTTTCCTCTCTCCAGAGCAACGCCAATCATCTGCTGTGCAGAACCATGAGATAACTACAGATGCTACAAGACTAAAATCTGTAAAAACATGCAAGGTGCTAAAGCACCCTTTTTTCTTCTGACAACACAGGACGCGTAGGAAAAGACTGGAACATAGACAACCTCAAAGGAGGACTGATTGTTCATTTGTTTGGGGCTGTGATTTACTTTTTGCAGCACTGACTCCCGTTTTCTAGTTCCCTTGAACTGCCAGCATGCATCAGACCACAATGCACGCGATGCGGCTGCAGATTAATTGTGCATGCTGAAATAAAGCAAGGAGGAAGCAAAGAGTAAGAACGCTTTGCAAGTTTATCATCTTGCTACCGACTTACAAGCAACTGCACGTTCTAGATTACTCGGCTTTCCAAAGGGCATGTGGAAACTCAAACGTTCGCTGCTGCTTCCTTGTGTGTCTCAAGCATGACAGTGATATAAGCCTTTCATTACTTGACACACTTCTTAAAGGGGCTTTGGAGAAAGGAGGAGCAAACCACAGGGTAAGTATGCCCCTCAACAGCCCATGTCAATCATTGAGGCTATGCTCCCTGTCTTCCTCACCCTTAAGGTCCCTTCATGGAAGTCCACCCAGGTCAGAGTTGTGACAAGATGGCATGCACAGGAAACAAGGCACTGGCCCGACCCGGCGTGCTTTTGCACAGCATGCACAAACCAGGCCAGACAAGCACAGCTCCTGAGTCGCTGGCATAGCGTTGTAAAGCAGTACACGTCCTGCACCCATCAGTACGCTAACACGCTCTTTGCGTACAGCTACAAGACCGCTTTTCAGATTTCATGCTGCTTTTTCACCTTTTTTTTTTTTACCCACCCTCACGCTCAGTATGTTCTTGAGAATAAGTCATTTAAATAGACACGTTCTTCTCTCAGCACTTCTCTGTCCCCCAGAAACCTCATTTCTGAGAGGCTGCCTCCCCATCAGTATTTCAGACAGTGTTTTCTGCAGGCAGCCATCTGCCTTTACACTGCTGCCCCTTCGTTCGATTCAAACATTTGTCAGCTTACACTGCGGTCTTGTCAGCAGGTTATGAAGCCCTAGAGAAAAACACAAACCAAGGCTGCTGGGTACCTCTGATCAGTCGGGCAGTGTCAAGCATAATGCAGAACTCTATACAGGCTCTTGGCTTGAAATGCCCCGGCTACAAGGATTTCACCCAGGAAAATTTATCCCGTTCATTCAGTAACACTGTGCCATGCTATTTAGGTTACAAAAAGTGGTTTTAGCATTAATGAGACATTTTTTTAAAACAGGGAGAGGAGGAAGGGAAGGACCTTCATTAGTTTTGTTTTTTTAATAAATTCCCAATTAAGTTACACTCTACAGGGGTGTTCTCAGGGATTGAAACCGAGTCCCATAACAGGATTTAAATATGAGGCTCAGTTCTTGACTGAAGCTTGTTTTTCAAAAACTCTTACTGACTGGAACGTCAAGAACTCTAAGTTTATCTCAGCTCACAGGTAAAGCCTACCAGAGCGCCTTCCTGAAAACAAGGTAAGATTTCAATTTATTTTGACAAAACACGTTATATCATTTGGATTGCAATTTAAATCTCCGACAACTTCAGGAGAACTCTTCAGCTTGGATACATTCCAAAAAGGAAATAACTACTAGAAAAGCAAACAATTAGGAGTCAATTAAATCGAAGCTTGTTCTCTTTGGTTCATAAAGAATCAGGGCTTTAGAAAATTGAGATGTTTACCCATTTAACTCTCACAACCTTTGCGAGAAGAGAGCTTTCTTCCACACAAATAAGAAAGTAACATCATCAAAACACAGGTAACACCATGAGGGTAGGCGCTGCAGTTGAAATCATTGTCTTATTACGTCTAAATGACTTACCATAAAATGACACAACTCTATAAAAACTGTCAGCTGCTCCTTTGCTTCCATTTCCTTCTCTCCACCACGGAGTGGTCACCTGAGAAATACCAGCAAGGAAAAGCCCACATTTCATTCAAGCCACTCCCCAACGGGACCAGATGAACCTCTAGAGCTGAGCACCTGGCTCCTGACACCTGCCCCGTACCATCTGCTGTATTTAAGGCAGCTCGAGCTGGGAGATGGTAAAGAGACACTCTGAAAGGAATTCAAGATTGCACTTATGTAGGAGCTTTATGAGATGACCCAATCCACGGGAAGAAGTGATTTCTGACTGCAAATACTATGGATACATCTGTTTGAAGCAAACGTAAACAGACATTATTGTAGCTTTTTTCCCCACAAAGCATGTAATATAAATCACAAAGTTTTCTCTAGAGGCAGAATGGTGTCAGGTTTTAAACCCACAAGCAATAGTGGATTTTTCCTAAAAATTATTATTTCAAAACAGCCTGCAGGATCTGAAGGGTTTTTGCCATTTACAACTGTGACAATGTCACATCCTGCAATATTTTTTGCTACAGTTTTGCCTTATAGGCAACTTCTTACTTGGCTACGTTTTACACATCCAATTGCCTGTCCCTAATTTTTTTTTTCAGTTTTGCATAGTCATAGGAAAAAGAACAGAGAACTATTTTGGCACAGAGAAGTTCTTAAAGCCCCCCGACCTGCTTCAAATCATTTGCTTGGAAAAACAGGGTGGGCAAATTCTTAGTTCAAAAATGGGAACATGGTAGGAAGAGAGAGCACATTTCAGGTGTGGACTGAACCAGAAGGCTACCACGAAAAGATGGCTTCAGGTCACGCAGAATACATTTGCCCCACTTACCAGAAAATTAGGCAGTATACGACAGATTTATGATTTAGTGCATGACTTGAGGCTCAATAAACCTTACATGAAACTGCTCCAGAGGGCCGATTTATGAGAGCATTCTCATGTCCTCTTCAACTAAACTCATGTCTATCTAAAACCAATCCTGTTTTATATAGTAGGTACTCTTTGTTCAAGCCTCATGTAAGAGCTCTTTTAAGGAAATCTGTGCCTAAGTGTCTTGTGTCATGAGACCAGCTATCAAGGCCTAAGAACCGCCTGCAATATTACAGGCACGGATTTTACATCAGCTCAGCACACAAGTTAAAATGGGTGCCGACTGTGAAAGTACATAATAGACAAGGGATCTGTATACACGTATTTAAATACACGCAGATACATCAACCTGTGGGAAATCTTTCCAGCATTGGCTGAATGTTGCCTACACAGTCTCAAAAAGCAAGCTATGGATAGCATGGACCCAACAGTGATTTCTACCTGTAGACAAGGATGCTAAAATAGGTCTCGGTCTTGCCAGGTTGGCTTTTAAAAGAAAAAGGTTATTTGAAATGGGAGTTCCTCGATGTAAGTCCTTTTCCCATTCAGCAACAGACCAGTCAGTGTGTACAAAGTGGGGTGGGGCAGCACACCCGTGGCACCATTAACCCAGATGTGGTTTTCTACAGGGAAAACAACCAAGCGCTTTCAATCCCGGCTTCCCGGCAAGCAGCTCTGGCACTCTTCTTCCCACGTGACTATTTTGGGGGGAAGTCTCTTCTCCATAGCAATAACCTCCAGTACACTAAATGCACAAGACCAGTTTATATCTTAATTTCACTTCTGCAACTACAGTTTGGAGCTTTTCCCTTCCTTCAGGCTTCATACTTTCGAATCCACAACTCCTAGAGCTGCACATTTTCCTCCCCATCACCTCCTCAAGCATCTCCAAGGTGCTTAAGTCATTCTAAAAGCATCACAAAACTCTGGACCACTGACATCACTGCCCGGCCAGGCCCCAGCCGAGCACGCAGTACAGAACATATGCGGGCTTGATGCTTTCTGCTAGTAGGAGGACAGACAATACCCGACCCAGCACAAAGCTCGACTGGCAGAGGCAGGCCCTACCAGGCAGAAAGCCTGGTTGTATAAAATGTTTTGGACACATCTGAAGCAGCCACAGCAGCTAATGCACTTTCAGCACTTCAGGGAGTGCAGTCACAGCATTTCTGATCCAATTCTCGGCATTCTTAAGTGATAAGCAGTTTCACGATATGCTGGTTCCAGAAACATAATCCAGCACAAAGGATGTTTTTAACACGGATGATTTCAGTAATCTTCTTCAACACTCAACCTTATATGCAGTCCCTGAGGCACAGCTGAGATGCACAGAGATGCGGTACACGAGTAGAAACTTCCTGAAGCGCGCTTATCACTGAAATGCTTGTGCAACCACGGTGTGCGCTGTAAAACTACAGATTGAGACCTGGAGAAAGTGCACAGCCAAGAACCATAAGCATGTCAAGGGTTTTATTTGATTTCTAAATAGTAGAAGCCTTGGAGAAAGAGGGGGGGAAAAAAAAGTCCCTGTAAGATTATGTAATTTCTACAAGTTACTCAAAGGTAAGAAGGGATATGAAACATCTGAGATCACATCAAAAGGAGCATGATCAGAACACACAGCTGTAAAACTAAGACAGAAGCGGCAAAGTCACCAAATCCAAATGTCAGCATACATGCATAATCCAGATGGAGGAAGGAAAACTTCTCCAAAAATATTAGACACGCCAAGAAAACCAGGGGGCTTTCAGAGACTTAAGTACTTCACACTAACCTCATCTTCACTGGAGTGACAAGTGCTTGTCTAGAAGACTTTATATTGACTGCTCCTTCAGGGAGACGAGACAAAATGTCTTCTGAAGAAGGTCACTGGCATCAGTCCCAGTGCACGCATAAAATGCTAATTTAATAATAGTCAATCAAAACTAATGCAGACCTGATAGCTAGAAATGCAACCTGCCAGTTTTCAAACTAAATGCCCTTTTTGCTTCCATCAGCTGCGCTGGGAGGAAAAAGAAGGAAAAACCCAAGAAGAAGAAGAACCAAACCACACAAACACAAACCAACACAAGTTTACTGAAGATGAAGAAACAACATTTCCAGAGAGAAGAGAGGAGAGCAACACAAAACCAAGTTATCTGAAAGACATCTGCGAACAAACTGAAATGAAGAACTTCCTCACTTCCACCAATTTAAGCTCCAGTCAGAATAGCAGAAGAAAGTCGAGTCACAGCAGACTCAAGATCCTGTGCCTTCTGGGAGTCACAGTCAGGCTGTTGGGACAGAACCAAGTCATGTTTGATCCCCGGCTGTCACTAACCAGACTTACAGTTACATGCAGGGAAACCTTTCTACGACTCAAAATTTCACGTTGTGATATCAGAGAAGCAGGTACAGATGTGGTTTTGCCAATATTATCAGACAAAGAAAATAACTGTCACAGAGCACCGATGGCCCCTGGGACAAAAGACAGTCCAGGGACTACGGTCCAGGGGAACCCTCATTGCCATGACTGCTAGCCTCACAAAAGAGCTCAACCACACGTTCTTTCCCTTCGCAGCACCTACAAAGAAAGTGAAGGGACAGTCTGTGCACTTCTCAACAAAATTCCCCGCAGTAGACAGCAGGGAGCAGGCCACTGGCGCATGGAACAAGAGCAGTACCTTGGGGCGCCCCTTGCCCTTCTCCATGTGTAGCTGATACAGTAATGAGCTCCATCGCAGTGACCTACCCACTACCCTGACTTCTACAGGTGGTGCCAGCCAAGAGCAGACCAAGCCCATGATCGATAAACTTGGGCCTGTAGACCATCAATTAGCCATTAGTAAGAGTTTCGCCCAGACCACACAGGGGCACATGATTAGCTGCACTTTCGCTGCGTTAGTCAGCGAACAAAGCGATATGGGTTCTTTTTCCACCAGGACACTAACTTAAAACAGGAGGAACATGACACAGCATAAAAGCAGGGTGGTGTAAGGAGACAACGCATGATCCTGCATAAAGTCAATCCATTTAGAAATGTTCAACTCGCTTTACCAGCAAAATCAGCTTGCTACTGGGTTGGCATTTTGCTTCATGGGAGAGTAATGTTCTTAATTTCGTTCTGAGTGCCCTAAAGCTGGATTTACTGTATCCTCCAACCACAGCCAAAAGCACATAACTGAACTGCTGAGCAGGCAACTCTGAGGTTTTAACAAGACTGTCCTCTAGATGACATCCACTTAAGGGCAGCCAAACACAGACATACTCATATCAGCCCAAAAGAAGACTGAGGAAAAAAAAAAAAAAAACACAACAACCCAGAGCTGAAAAGCAGTTTCTTGCCAGAAAATGTTCACAACTACTTCTGACAAACTCCCTTCTAGTGACCCATTTCCATGGAAGAACAACTTGGGGGGGAAATCCTGGTAGCAGCACAGTGATGCTGATAAGCAGCACTGCCGCAGGAGGTCCCGGGTTCACCAGAGTAACCTCAAAACTGTGTAATGACTGCCAAGCTTGTCCAGAAGACCAAGCAGATTTATGGAAGAGAGGAGAAAACATGACTTTAGCACAGGTATCAAACAATGTCCGAAAAACCTCATCTACTCTACAAAGGGCCATTGGAAAAAATAATTCTTCTGGACAGAGACAGCCTAAAAAATTAACGCCACCTGCACCTTCCATTACTAAAGGAAGGCTACTCGTGTTACTCAGACACTTGCAGCACTGTTACAGCCACTCGAGCGAGCGGGTCACTAGAACGAGTTCCTCTCCCTGTATCAGGGAGGAAAAAAAGGAAGGGAGGAAAGCCTTTTCAGTATCAGGGAGGAAAGCCACGGCATTTAATCATGAGCAAGACATGTAAAAAAATATTTTATAGTTTCCTCGTTCTCTTTCCTCCTCTTCCTGAACTCTGCTTCTGCTTTATGAACTATAAACTCAAAAGCATCTTAAGGAGCCACAACTAATGCTAACACACTCCACGTGATACTGAAGTAGAGCATTAGAATTAGCATGTGGTGCCCATGAGAGTCAAGTTACGAAGATGCGGTAAGATCTGATCTAAAGCATAATGGACCAGGCTTGTTTGCTCATCTTGATCAACCGCTGCCTGCTTTCATCTTCTTTTTTACATGCATCTGCATCAAAAACTGGAGGGAGGCATTCTTTGGGAAGAAACCTCAGAAAAACATCTTTTAAAAACAAGCCTGAAACAGTTCTTTCGCTTTGCTAACATACAGTCATAGAAGTACAAAAGGATAAAGTGACTTTTACACTCCTTTTTAGGCTGACAGGGCCGAGCAAGTGTTTTACTGGCCTACTGATGAAAAAAAAAAAAAAAAAAAAGAGAGAAATAAAAGCTGAAATTCGCTTTGCTGTTTGGAATATCAGGTGTGGCCACAGAGCGAGCAAGCATGCCCAGGGATAGAAAAGGCAATGCAAAGGCAACATGCGTGGTCAGCACCCCTTTGGCATGACCTGCCCCACTTGGTCATCACCCGTAGCTGTTCCGCTTCATCCCCAGCTCCACAGAAATCCTTCCTCCCAGTATTCCTGGGAACTGTAATTACGCAAGTTTGTGCCTGCAAACCTCACTGGCCATCTTTAACTGGAAAGCTCCATTCCATAAGAGGGTACAACCGTGCCCAACTCCAGCTAATTTTCAACAGAGTTTGGATACGGAGCTGCCTTTTGTCCTTTTGGTGATAAGAGCCTCGGTAAACAAAAGAGATAAAAGGGCCTCCTCGGTGACTCGGTCACACGCGCCTTAACCGTCCACTCCAGGCACTTTCTTAAATATCAAGCGCAACCACCTGTCATTGAACCCTGCTTGTAAATCTTTGTGCAATCACAAATTTCTTGGGGACACCTATTACCAAAGAACTGGTTTATGCCCAGCACCTAATTGCAATATGGCTGTTTAAAGGTAAAAGGAAAAAACTCTACGGTAATATTAAATCTCAGTTATCTGCACCCATTATCTTGCATTTTTTTATTGCTAAGTGGAATGATTGGTCTGGGAACAGGGCCAAAAAAGTTGGGCTGATACCACAGTTCAAGACACTACTGGGAATTTCAAATTAAGGGTCACATCCAGAAATGTAGGGACCTGACGCGAAAACACTACGTATCACTAAGCTACAACTCAGCCCCCCCCGGAAAATACTAAACAGTTTGTACCTCAAGGCATAACTGTACAAGGAATACTTAACACAAAGTTTTTTTATTCACCATTTTGAACTAAAAAGGGAAAATGGGTTCAAGAAACATGGCTTCATTTGTAGAAAACTAATTACAGAAACTTTTAGAGCTGACAGCAACCTCTATGCACTCCCACATTTCTCCACCACTGAAGGATCAGAGGACATTCAGGTTACTTGCTGGGAGATATATTTTGAGCACCATAAGCATAAGTTGGTTTTGCAAGGCTTTTTAATAAATTAAGTTGTATACCTAATATTCAGAGAACTGCATTGGCTCTGGGCTCTTTTAAGCTTGATCTTTAATTTGAGTAATTATTTTAAAAGCTGGAGACATGATCTCCCTTTATTCAGTGTCTGGAGAGGATTCTGACACTGTAAGATATAGCTGGGATTTCCAGGGAGTTGTTTTGCAGCATATTCCCTTTCAACAAAAAAAATATACATTGCATTTTTGGCAAAGGGAAAAGATGGGTGATCCAAGCAAAACTTACGAAATACAGAGGTTTTTCTTCTGCAGCAATTCCTGCTGTTTCACTGTTTTATTCATGGGTCTAAGAGCATCTGTCCCGGGTTAAACCGCTGTATGATGATCACCATGCCCACTCCTTGAGTTTCTACTGCAAATAGGAGTAAGCCACGAACCTGAACAGCCACAGCATTATGGTCGCAGCTCGGTGCCCACAACAGTCAAGGCAGGGTGCCTGGGCTTGCCCTACAATGTCAGGGAAGCACGGGCTCAAGCCTACCCTCAAGCCCAGACATGCTCACATTCTTTCCATGCTAGCAGGCTCTCGGGCTTTGCTTCAGAGCGCTTCTACGATGGCAAACTCAAGGCCTGCCACAAAGCCCAGCAGACACAACTTCTGCTCCCTGTCACTGGACAGCAGCAAGGCCGCAGGTCCCAGCTAGCAGGCTCCAGCACAGAGCAGAAACTGCAAGCCAGGCCTGAGCAGGCACAGCGCGTGGATGCTGCCTGTGCAAACCAAGCTCCAAGCCATCGGGCCTCGCACGCCTAAGCCTGCTCGCAGACCGACTTTTCAGGAGGAATAGAGACATTGCTAGGAACAAAGATGGATCTGCACTGTGCAGATCCATCCTTTCTGCTGCAGCTCGCTTGGACAGTCGCGCTCACACTTTTTCAGTCACACATTCCAGCGACACACATAATCTACCAAACTTCACTGGGTACCCAGCCTTCATTTTGCATTCCAGGCTTAGCTAGATTTACTTCAAATGGATCTTATATTTTCATCCATAACACAGCATTTAAAAGAGCAATCCTGTCTTTTCGAATGGATCTATTTCAGTTTAAATGCTGCACCAAACTTTAATTCTTTCTGCAGTTACAGAAGCTATCTATGCTAAGCAGAGCCTGGCGTCAGACAAATGAATACATTAACCCAAGGAAGCATTTTCCAAATTCGAAACACAAAAAAGGCCCACCCTCACCTTTTCTTCTACCAAGCTAACCAAAATCCTTCTTCTGTCTGACATGAACGAGCA
Organism: Pterocles orientalis; assembly: GCA_011057875.1. Taxonomy (NCBI): domain Eukaryota; kingdom Metazoa; phylum Chordata; class Aves; order Pterocliformes; family Pteroclidae; genus Pterocles; species Pterocles orientalis. The sequence continues at coordinate 984,566 of WKFP01014834.1, read as the reverse complement.
CATGCAGGACTTGGATTTACGTTAGTAAGGTGTCAAAATCACTTCTTTAGGCACGGTTAGGTATAAAATATACCATCTGCCGAAGGCTGCAGAATGCATTCTCAAAGCTTGCATGACACTGAAAGCTGCAGTTGTGGGAGACAAACTGCCTTTCCTTCTAAAACCCCAACTGCGGCTTTTCTAGGTATGAACTGATGAATTACTCTTCCCAAAAAGCTGGAAAATGCCAAATGCTATTTCATCTTGAGTGAGAAGCATTTGCACAGTTATGGGAAAATCTCTGCATATATCACATTCCTGCAGAAGCACTTGCTCTTAGCAAGAATAATCTGTTCTTCGCAAGCACGTTTTGGTGATGTGTCAGTAACACATTGGAGACAAACTCACTCTGAAATGGAAAGCATTTGAACTTAATGCTTTGCTAACAACATCTCTCTGTTCAAGATAGGTTTTCAACAAAATTAGTGCTGCCATCGGACGGGGCTGGAGGTGAACTCTGGCTCCGAACACCACCTCTCTCTATCACCACCCTTAAGGCCCTATCAGAGATGCCCTGAAGACTTTGCACTGGTCCCCAACTGATTTCCAACCCCACCCCACGAGCAGCTTACGGTAGCAATCTAGACTTTGTTCCTACACCCCTCAGGCCCCGTTTAATCGATTCTCTGCACTCGCTGTGCTCTCTCCTGTTCATACCACTGCAGCTACTCCCACAGCCCTCAACCCAGTACAGCACTTCAGCACGGCCGCAAAGATCTATCAGTTGAATTGCTTCAAGGCCACAGGTCACCAGTGCCAAAGTCCTCTGCAGGACTAAGGGAAGAGGCCCACAGAAATCAACATCCCATGAGGGATACCATGAAGGTACCAGAATCGGAGCCCACTGTACCACCAGCAGCTGTGTAAACCACATTTCCACACTCAGAGGGCATCACTCGGGATCTCTGAGCTTTCTCCAGGCACTGATGCAGGTGCTTCCTGCACTCCACCTCCATTCACCTCAGCGCTTCTTTAAGCTTGAGCATCAGCAGCACTACCAAGGCCTCTGGCACTGCTGCCACAGAACACCACATTTGCCCGGGACATGGTTCCTCAAACTTGGTTATTACCCACAAACACAGGCCTAATAGATCATGAGATGTTAAACAATTCATGTGGAACTACTGCCGCGGCACTAGGCGCTGTATTGTTGTGCCATTAAGGCTTTGGAACGAAGCTTCGTTGGGGACAGAAGAGAACAAAGTGCCCATCTATTTCTTCATTGCAATTATTGTTTCTGCCTAGAAAGAGACACAGGCTGGCCCATTGAACAGAGCTACTGTTCTCTACTTGAGCTGTTTCTCTGCTGAATGCAGGAACTGTTGGACGAGGAAGTGATATCAGACTATTCAAATCTAATGAGATTTTGTGTAAAATCCACTTCACGATCACAAAATTTGCCTACTATGAGACCTAAGCTAGATTTACAGTTCCCATACGTGAAGTACACTTTCACTCAATTCCAGTGCAACGAAGCAGGCTTCATAGGCTCAAATGCTGCTTTTCCTTCAGCTACTGAGCAACTATTTCCCAACCTCATTCGAAACACAGAGTCCTCTTATATTTAGCAACCTTGAGGAAAGATCTTTACACTTACGTATTACGGGTTGACAATGTGTCTGAAGTGTTATACAGTCACAGGTACAATAAAAGCAGTTAACTTTTGCAACCCTCCATTCAAGGTTAGGAGTTGAAATTAGAGACAGGGATCAATAAGCCTTCAAGAGGTGATTAAAACTACATAAAAGCATAAAAAAAAAACCTTAAGCGGAAATAACCTTCAAATTGCATACACCGTTGAAAATGCCAGGCAAATTCTGCTCCTGTACCCACTACACAAAATAGACAGAACGTGAAAATTTGAATAAAAAATCATTACTTGGCTAGCAAGACTCCAGTCTTCTTCATAGCTTTAAAGATTATACATCTGCATAGCTATCAAAATTAAGGAGTCAGCATGTTTTGGTCAGAAAACTGTAGCAGAAAAAGATAATACACCAGAGGAGGCAATTTTAAGTGAAAAAAGCCAGCAACTTGTTGCACATGCAAACCCTCTAGGATTTCTGGCATAATACCAGCTCATTGTGACAACTTGTAAAAGAAAGTAAAATTAAATCTCCACTGGGGAACAATCACATAAAATTTTAGCCTGTTTTATTAAGTCCACAAATTAGCAGCGGTCTCCTTTCAGAGATTTAAAAAAAAAAAAAAAAAAAAAAAAAAAAAAAAAAAAAAAACAACACAACACCAAACAACCACAAACCTGTAGAAAGAAATGTATAGCTAATGGAATTGAATAACATCGAAGGAAACTAAAAAAGCAGTCACTGAAGTAAGTCTAAGAAGAGCAGCACAAACCCGCCTGCTCCAGTTTCTGAAGAAATGCAATTTGTGTCACAGTCTCTGGCTGGATCCAAGCTTTTCTCCTCTGAAACCCAAACAAAATATTTACTATGGACTTTGCAGGAATAATTTGTTTACAAGGAGAGAAACATCATATAATTCATCAAGCCAACATTTTATATTTCAGAATGAATCCTATATTAAAAATTAGACATGCATTCTAAAAAATTCCCCTTCAGTCTTCATCTTACTTTTACAGCAAAAATCAGCTCTGCTAATAGCACACATTTCTGGAACTCAGATGTTGAAAGTTCATTTGAGATGCAAATTAAAAGGATTCCGATTTTGTGAACGTCAAGTCATCCCTTCTGATTTGTACGGTGAGAAAAGCTGCTGAAAATAGGGCCATTTGCAATTTCCTCTGATGCGCTCAGGAGGATCAGTACAGCTCACAGCCAACTGCTGTACGCAGTGCGTCCTGCTCTCCTTTTATTTACCCAGCTGTAGATTTGGACAGAAATCCATAACTCCAAAACAAACAGAACTGAACGGCAAGAACCGAGATGTAGGTTTCTCCCATTTTCTGCTGCTTCTCCCATAAAACTCATGCAAATTCACCCCACTGATAGTCACTGTGGCAACTGCAAAAGCTACTTATGTGAATAAACTAATAATTGCAGGAGAGTAAGTCAAAGGCATTTTATCTCTTCTTTTCAGTTAATGCAATTAGGCAATCAAAAAGCAAGAGGACGGATGATACCTCAGTTTAGCAGCACCCAACCCAAGGGACAGCGTGCATCCCCCAGCCCCCAAAAGGCTGGTGTACTGCCAAGCACCAGTCACCTGGGTTAGTTCAGGTAAACAGGTACACAGTCCTCTACTAAATGCTTTTATTTCATAGGAGGTACCCACATTATAAACTAATATCACGCACTGATTTTCCAGGGCTTAACAGTGAGCTGCTCCACGTCACTGTATCCTTGAGCTCAACCTCAAGCTTTGACCCGAAAAGACTACAGCCTCTCCTTGAAGCCGCTACTCAATATCAAGTCAACAAGGTCTAGAAAGACGATGGTACAGATTTACCCCAGAGAAGTGTAGATTTAATAAGTATTTTTAAAGTTCTGTGGCTTTTTACTTATGCCACACACTGTCCTATCACTCAATTATGTGTGTCAGAATTGTCTTCAGCACTGTCCAATGGCAATAAAAACCATTCCTGCCACAAACAGCATACAACACCCAGCACACCCAGTAGAAACGAGATGCTACAGCAGCTCAGAGTTGAAGGGCAGGGGGGTAGAAGCGCTGCTTTGAATAGTAGTGGGACTTCACCACAACCTTGACAATTTTTTTTGCTGTATTTCCATTTCAAGCTGCGCAGTGAAACATTCTCAAAAGAAAGACCTCTGCCTCACCATGCAAGGTCTGTTATTTACGGGAGCACAAAAGAGAAGCTTTCCTTCCACCAGCAGTAGCACAATGACATGGAGACGTGCTCCTTTATCAATATTAACTGTAAACTGCTATTACTGGATTTTCAAAGAGCGTTCCCTTTTGAACCTTCTAAATGGATTAGAAGCAGGAAGCAGCTAATTGACTTAGAATGAGAAAACCTGGTAGCAGTTATCAGGACCCTTTTAATTTGCTCAAAGCAAGAGTTCAAATTCTAAATATAATACACAAAGAAAATTTGTGAAAGGCAGGTTGCTGGAGCGTGACAAGGATGCTATCTCGCTAAAGCAATGAAGTCATTTTTACCAGGGCCACAGAGGAAACGACGCGATGCCATAGCACCAGAGTTAGAACGCCGCAAATGCTGCTTTCAACGAGGCATCTTCAAACCCAGCCTAAACCCCGTTGGTGCTCCTAACCCGTAAGAAAGAATCTGAGTGCAAACCAGTAAAAGCTATGCTGTTTTTCACAGGGACATGTACTCCTCAGTAGAATAATATAAAAAAAAAATTATTAAAAAAAGAATCACAAGACTAGCAAACCCACACTAACAGACTAGCACGTAGGCGCACAGGAGCATCCCCTTCTCTACTGACAGGAACCAGCGTTTTCACACATCCACCTTCCTGAAGCAGCTACTTCATTCAGTGTACCTTCGGTCAATCAGGGAAACACCTTACCTTTGCAGTTGTTTCTCTCTGGCAGAACACAATCTCTAAGAACTACTGCCTGAAAATTGCTGCTTAAAGACTTAGCAGCAGAAAAATAAGCACAGGTCTTCTCTCTCCCCCTTTCGCACTGCAATTTTCATTCACAACCTTGCTCAAAACACCTTCCAGTTGTTTTTTTTATTACAGGTCTTCAACGTGGCTGTTAAAAATCCTTCAGACAGAAACACAAACAGCTGCTCCACCGTTGCTGGAAGAACACTTGTGCAGGTGAGGAAGGCACCTCTCTGATGAGAAGGGCAATCAGAAAACAAAAGGAGTTACACTTCTTCCCTTCTCACAGGGTTGTTTTTCTTTGAACTGCACTTTGCGCACAAATTCAACCTTTTCTTGTCAACAAAAGACATCAGTAACGGAAGCATTTGCCCAACCCCAACAGCAGGTCTGTGAAAGCACATTTGAAAGTTCCTCTACAAACTCCTTTCCAAAACCTGCTGTGAGGAACACCACAATACAACACTAGCATATGAGGGTGTTTTCCGACAGCACCAGTTTCAAGATTTAAAATAATAACAGGGGACTTTAGAGGAAAAAAAATCTTCACAGTTACAAGCTCCAGAAAACCTGCCGGACCTTGCTGGGGGTGAGCGGATGTGCAGAGGGTGTTACCTTGCTAGGAACGCCCTGTGCACACAAATGAAAACTTCATCCCGCCTCCCCACAATTGATAAAAAGAAAAAAAGCCAACCCGTATTTCCTTCTTACCCCACTTACAGCAGCAACACACCAAGCTGCACCTCCTCCTAGGCTATCAGTCATTCCTCTACAGTTGCCAGCCCCCTGAAATCCTGGAAACACAGCTTAGAGCAGCCTCTTCCTGCAAGTGCAGCCACTGCTTTTACACATGTGAAACTCACTCTGCAGGAATAAGAAACACAAAAATCCTTGCCTTTTTTTTTTTTTTAACGTAAAACTTGGCTTTACTTCACATTTGCCTCTGACAGTGTGGTGGGGAATCACAGAAAAAGCATCACTGCAGATTGCACTCACATTCGCCCTTCAGCTGATACTGGTGCTCACATGCAGGTGAAGTTATGAGAACTACCATCACCAGCTGAAATAAAGCCTTCAAAACTGAACTCTATGGTCTTCTGACATGATAGAAGTCACTAAGAAAGGTCTTTCAGCACTTGCTTCAGCACTGAATGGCACGAAAGAGAAGGAAGGACACAGACTGTTAGAAATCAGTTCCCGCACACACAAGCATGTGAACAAGCACACACACAGAGATGCAAACAATCCCACTTACTCACTCTGCATACGACTGGAAGCTATTGTAACAAAATTACATCTATGGTGAAACAGTTGTTGGGGTTTGGGCACCTTAAGTAGGGTTTTCTGTTGTTGGGGTTTTTTTTTCTTTGCCAGGGGGATTCTCTGTACCTGGCTTTTAATGCCCAAACAATTTCCTTTTGATTATCAACCAAAATAAGAACCAGACTTATTCATGCAGACTATAACATTAGCAATTAGTAAGTAGGAAATTCTATTCCCCCACACAACATGCAGCTCTTCACATTTTGTTAAACCCTGATAGTCAAGTTTCTTCTTTTTTTTTTTTTTTTTTTTTTTTTTTTT
>WKFP01014834.1:915910-978178 GCA_011057875.1 Pterocles orientalis | reverse complement strand
AAAAAAAAAAAAAAAAAAGAAAAAAACCCCAGGAAAAATGTAGAAAACATCATTCTGGCAGTTTGTTATAATTTTACAAGGAAATCATAGCTCACATGGTGCTTCTCCTTAGCTCCCATTGACAGGAGAGGTTGCAGCGTACAGATGTAGCCTATGTTTCTACACATTCTCCTCCCTCTCTTACGCACACGCTGCTACTAACAGTAACGGCCCTTCGGAAAGTTCTTCCCAGCCTGGTGTTGGAAGAGAGCACTAACACCAATATTCCAAATCTTGTTCAGCAGGCTGCAGCTCCTGGGCTCAGCTTTACTGCCCAGGCCAAGGTGACGAGATCCATGAAATATTTTTAAACAACGGAGCTCTGCAAACAGCTCACAAGTAACGTGGCAGAACAGCGATCCATCAGCCAAAAGGACACGGATGCTCGGGGGAACAAAGGCGACTATTGTAGCTCTGTGGAGGCAAAACTCTGCTCCTTCAGCAAGGTTTAGGATTACCGCACGACAACTGCCTCTTCAGCTACTCCTCAGCTACCAAGCTCCACTTTTGTCACCCGTCCAAATTCTATATTAGGGAATAATACGCAATCCATTGTTCAGGCACAAAAAAGTATCAGCAACAGAAACCCCAGCACCCGCAGAGTGGAGTGAGAGCGCTGCAGGAGTGATCTCCCTTCTGTGCCATCATCTCTGCGCTGTCCCCAGCCCCTGAAAACAGGTCTGTAAGCTACTGTCCCCTCATCCCCGTCTGAATGTGAATTTCATTTGAACTAATGACAGTCTCTGCATTAACAAAAGCAAAGCACTGAATCAGTTGAGAAGCTTTGTACAGTGAAGTCCTAACCCAAACAACCACACACCTACCCCTCTTCAAAGGCGTACACCAAGCTCAGAATCAAGGACTACTGTCTTCATGATTTAACTCTCCAATGATATTCCGGTTCGTTCATACCTTCAGCTTCACTTCTCTTTATAAATTAACTGGGAAGCTCCCGAAGGAAGGACACACAAGCTACCTCAGAAAATTGCTGTTGCTTCTGGGCGCTTTGAGAACTAACAGGGGTTTTAGGATCCCCCCAAAGTGTTTGGATCTCTCAGTGAAAGCACCTCTTGGCTGGTTCTCAGCAGCTGGCTCTTAGCTCACTACTTCAGTAACAAACCTGAATAACTCCCATACCAATTCTGTTTCCTCAGAGTTCATTGTAACTTAAACCACTGTCATTCTGAACCTATGCTTTTAATTTTCTGGCTAAAAAAAAATGTTTTGCCATTAGGACACATGATTTTAAATCAGTCTTTAAATATACCATCACTACATATAATGATCTAAAACCCGACCAAAACCATTTCCAGGATCCTTAAATCAAGAGTCAGGGCAGTTATCTCAGCCAAGTTTGAAAATGCGTGCTCTCTATGGATAGTGAAACGCCCGAGTAAAATCTCCGAGTAATCCTGCCTGTCACTGTATTGACAAAACAAAAAACCATCAGCTGGAGCAGACTTGTCTGACATACTGTATAGATACACTTTTTGGCATATTCCTCCTTAAAAAATTATCCCATCATTTCCAGTATTTTTTCCGTTTGATTTAATATACGGAGATAAGCTCATCACTCAGGACTGAAGCCTGCTAACAGAACAGGTACTGAAGAACAGTTTTACTTTTGTGCCCCGTGCACAAAAACTTTGTGACAAACAGGTGTGCCAACGGCCTTCCTGAAGCAAGGCTGTCCCTAAAGCCAGCCTCCCGCTCACGACCAAGGCGATAAAAGCCTGCGTCAACAATGGCACAGGACAGGATGCCACGTTCAACTCAATATCCACTGATGTACAGAAATTACTTTTCTGCCTTCTCATCCAGCACGCAATTTTCCCAAGAGGTCCCAGAAGGTGTCACTGGCAATGACAGCATTTGACACGTATACAGATAAAGAGAACAGCCAAAGTGACAATGGTGAAGATCAGAGAGTACAAACACGCATGCTCAGTCAAATTGGTAGGGTAAAACTTTCCCCGTGGGCAGGTTATTCCATAAATATATCTTGCAGCATTTCTGGTAAATTCCTCTGAAGCCGCTCATGCTGACCACAGCGTTGTCACTCAGAGCCGATGCTGAACTAGATGCAAACTGGCAGCTCCGGCATTTCCAGGGGTTTGCGCAGACTATGGAGCGATAAAATATTTGCATTGGGTTAACTCGGGAGTAATGCCGTCCTAAGTCAATAAGTTTCAGAGGATAAAACTGTGTCAATAGAAAGAACTAGGTGTGGAGAGACCACAGCTGTACTTGTCTAAGAGACTTCTTGTATCTTTTTCCTTTGTTGACAAATGGTCATTTACAAAAGCAGGCTCAACCCTGAAAACACTGGTGCAGGCAAGTAATCCTCTTTACATCAACAAAATCAATACTGCGTACTTGCAGGACTCAATCCTTGATCATGGCTCCTCCTAAGGACCTCGGAGTTTGGGGTTTTGGTTTGTTTCGTTTTAAAAAGATAAGAGGTGCACATCTCATTCTAGCCGTTGAACTGAAAGGAACAAACTCCTCCATTACATTCCTCAGCAATACAGCTGAAGTAGCCAATAACACTTATTTCTAAGGGCAACCACAAAAAACAAACCTGTAGCTCTCACATTTGTGTTCCTTGCTTGTGTTCAAGTCATCAAGAATCAGGACTCATCCATCCTTTCCATCCACTTCCCAGAAGATCTGGACAGACCGCGACATCTCAGCTGGTTATTAAAAGTCTAATGGAAGTAAACCTGTTGGCTTTTGACACTTGATTCTGCAAGTTCTGCATTTTCCAACAGTCCTGCCTCAGTTCGCTGTGAGAACAGCATTCCGTGGGAAGCTGACTTCTCAGACTCCCCAAGAGTCCTAATCCAGCACCCTGACCCAGCGCCTGCCCGCTCGCTGTGAAACCACGTACAGGGGCAAAGCAGCAAATTGCCAAATTCCTGCTGACTTCCCCTGCGCCGGCTCACGCTTTCATCTTTCAAGGGAGGCAGAAACAGGAGGTGCTGAAAAACATTCAGCTGAGGTAAGACAGAATGGAAAGCTGGAGGCTTAAGAGTTGGTTGGTTTTTGGGTTTTTTTTGCTATGTGTGCCTGATGTGCTTATTATTAATAATACATCACGTCTGCAATGAGCAACGAGCATCCTGGTTCACTTTGAGAGCCACATGGGCCCCAACAGTCTCTTCATTCACGTCAAAAGGAGAAGAGAGCTATGGGGATTTCATAGTCTGGGGTCAATTGCTTCTGGTTCCTTTCCCGATGACTTCTGATAGCACAGTGCATTCGCTGCAAAAGCTTTTTCAGTAGATCTCCAGTTAAGGTTGGAAGGTTAAACACCTGGAGCTCAGAATATACAAAAATAGGTGTTGTGTTCTACCTGACTGGGAAGCAACACAGGTTTGTGTTTTGCACAGATCTGGAAACAACACCTGCCAGTCTCTTACTGACTACTACTTCCAGGATCTCTAAAACACCCGTTTTTCCTTCCAAAAATCATTCCTTTATCTTTCCAGGAGAGCAACTCCTCTGCGCACAAAACCTCCACACCTGTCACATACAGTAACAGCAGACCCGCAAGGAGACCCCGAGCTCCCGGGACCCTGTGCCCCGATGGGGTGACCGCGGGTGCCCCCTTTGCGGGAAGCGAGCTGGGCTTTCTGCAGGACAGCTCGAGCGCCCCGGCCTCACGGAGCAGCGGAGGAAACTAACTCATTTCATATGCCTTAAGTTGTGTCCTGCTCAGTGCTCAAGGGCGTGAAGCCAAACCAGTTCTTTGGTCAAAGTGCCAAAACGCAGGGCTTTGTTAAAATAAAGTATGTTTGTTTATACACCCACAAAAACCACCAGAGCATAGGATGCTGAAATCCACGCTTCCGCCACCTACAACTGTCGGGATATTGAAACAATACTCACCCCTCAGGAACGAGTAAAGGAGGAGAGGGCTGGAAAAGAAGGGAGCAGCCCAGCCGACTGAAGCACTTTTGAACACACGGTCTCTCTGCTTCAGAGTGAGTACATGCAGAAAGCAGGTCAGAATGGCCACTGATTTTCTTCATATCTCAGGACAAGAAAGAAATCACAGGGCTAAAGGCAACCTCCGTTAGCTAATTGTATCTACCTGAAAATGGGGCACAGAACTGGAAGCATTTCTTTGCTCTATGCCAGGTATGGGCAGGCTGCTAACGAGAGGGGCAGTATTTACGTCAGGAGGATTTGGTGTTTTCCCAGTCTCTCTCAGCTATCATTTAGATGAAGTTCTTTTTCTTCCTCATTCCTCAGCTGTTGGCATCCTAGGCCAAAAAATAAAATGAAAGCTCAGAGGCATGGGCCAACACGCCCTTCAGTCCTTTCATACAGCACCTGCACTGTGGTCCGATTCTTCTGAGCACTGAATCCTTACATCTTTATCAAAATCCTTCTCACAGTGCACCAGCTTAGGAAACTTCTAATATTTTATCACTGACTGGAAGGACATGGAGAAATCTCACCCACTCGCAGTGTAAGGAGGCCAAGTCTGCCGACACAACTAGCATAGAAAAACTTTTAACTTACTGTCAAAAATCAGCAGCCCCTCAATGAGCCTTCTTACTCCCTTGCTGAAGACACCTCCCAACATGCAGATGTTGATAGGCATTAGGGTTAGGAGGCAACGTACATCCAGAAAACAACCTCTGCCTGCTCCTCTGAAATGGAATCCCGGCCTCTCCTACACTGATAGCATCTGGTCTTGAGCACCAAATATCCTGCAGTAAGAGTAGCTTGACTGGCAGGTCACTGTGGTCCTTTTAACCCAAGACTACATATTTTCCTGTTACAAAAAAATCACAACTGAGCCCGGGTGCCAAGCCCCGGAAAGGTGGAACATCGTAAGGTGACTCTGAAACAAAACTTTCCTACCAATGCAGCTGTGTACAAGGGCTGGGCTCAGCTAAGGGATTCAAATCTAACGACTTTCCAGCTGGTAACATCCCAGAGCAGATATTACCGTCCTCGTCAAGGGGTGCCCTGCATCTGACAGCCTCCAGCGAGGTGAAGTGTCCTGCAGACACCTCCACAGGGTGGCTCCGTCTTATTCTGAAGGCAGCATCGGTAACACAGGTACTCTACTGACGAGTGACAAAATTCTGTAATCCAACCATACACGCACCTGAGTGTCCTCCTCAGGTGATGCATTGTGACAGATATTTGAAAAAAAGCTGTAAAACTATCACAACAGGAAACCACCGAGTAAAGCCCATGGAGATCTCCATTACTTAGCTCCAGACAATTAATCATTCAATGATATCCGGTACTGTTTGGGTTATGCTCTTGGAACATTGTTTTTCCCTTCCTGAGCCAATTTAAACAACAGATACCCATCTAAATGATTCTTCTTCTTCTCAGTTCATCTCAATTCTTTGCCTTTAACCATTTTCCTATTTTAATAATACAGAGTCTCTATTCCCAGGGAACAACAGCGTTTCCACTGATCGGCTTCTCAAGCGTTCCCTATTTTTCCCCTGGGGGAGATCCTCTTCTGATACAGAAAGAAGGCCCTGCAAGAGCAACACGTGCCTGCAGTAATGTTAAAGTAACACAATCATATTTTCCCTTCTGTCATTTCATTTCTAAACTCCAGGTCATTTTTATGTGGGACACAGTTTATAACGCTACACACCAAAGGTTTGTTTGGGGTTTTTTTGTCCCCTTTGGGAAGGGCCTTCAGTGTGTTATTCCATTGCCTGTTCTGGGTCATCAGAAAAGTTTGCTTTTCTTTTCAAATAACTAAACAGCAGCGTTATCATTCACTACTTTAGATTTTCACATCTCTTGCTGTTTCTCTACTATTTACATAAACATATCCTAAATAAAATGTTTGAAAACAAACATTGGCAGGTCATATTTGGCCAGAAATTTGTGTTCTATAAATAAAGCTTTGAGGACATAATGGTTTTTAAATTATTTGCTTGGCAATTCCAATAGGAACAGACTATAGCAAACAACTGTTTCCTAGCAACACACGTAACTCCAAAAGTGTGTGTGTGCCACTTTAGGACAGTCTGAAGAGCAAAGTATTCCAAGAAAAAAAAAAGCAGAGTGAAAGTGAAACTGGATAAATGTGTTGTCCACGCCAAAATGAAAAAAAATGCCACACAAAAAGCTTTTGCTCCTTTTCACTCCGAGGTTACACACAATCACTATAGAAAAGATCCCCAGTGTTGTCAGCACAGGGTTTGCCCTGTTGCTCCCGGACCAGCCAAGGCTGCGCCCCACCAGCCACGACACCGTTGCCACTGTCGCAGACAGCATTCCTACAAGATGTTTCAGGTGCTAGGGGACTATCTTTGCAATGGAAAGGTCCTGACAAAAAACCCCCTACCAACAGCTGCCCCTCTCCTCAGAGCACAAGGAGGATCTTGGAGGCCTTTTCCTATCATCACGCAGTTTGAAGAAACGCAGGGAGGAGGAAAGGAGAAGCAGAGCACAACACTGCCTGGGAGATGACTGCTCAAAAGCCATGGGGCTAGAAGAGAAGAAGCATCAGAGTTGGCTGCTCTCTCGATGCCCTTCCCAGCCCCGCAGCCTTCTGCAAGCTGGGGTGGAGGAGGAGTAGCCCCCAGCATGTAGCCCAAGATCTTCAGGATTCATCTCAAAGGCAGGGAGAAGCAACCTGGACTGAAACCACCCAAAGGCAACGCACCCCATCTGAAGACCTTTGGAGAGAACCTTTAGATACGAAAACCTCCCCTGACAAATATTCTGACCCTTGTTCCCAACATTCAGCAATAGCTGAGCGATTTCCATCAGGAAACTCGTGAGTCCCGAGGAACAGCTTAAATGACCAGGCTGCCACCTACGAAAGGGACAAGAATGCGATTGGCCTCAACTTCTAGCAGCTTCCAGCAAGCAAAATAAATTCAAGGCATATCAGCTTAAGACTAATAGAAATTAAGGCACTGTATGAAGTAAAAATGTGCAGAAACAGTATCTTTTGCCTTAAAAACTAATAAACTCAGGCTTCACCTCAACATTTATGTAGCAACAGGAGACTACTGCCTTGAGACAGCATTCTGTTCTGTGTGCTTTGTGGGACTCGGGGCACGACAGAGTATTGACAGATAGGAAGGGACAGCATGTTCTGGTGGAGCATTTTAAGAAAATAGTAATGCTGTCAAAGGGCAAGCTTTCATTTTATGCTTACCCAGCACCAGAATAAAATATTTCCTTTGGAGAATCTCACACATCATTTTATTAATACAAACAGACAAGGATTAGCTCCATCTCTTAGAGTCTTGAACTTTTCACCTGCATTTCCCTCCAACACTCATGGTCCCATCTTAAAGCTCCCATCCTTCCCACCAAGGGAGAGGACATCCTCAAGGGATCTACCAGGTCTTCCTCTGAGACTACAGCATTTTCTTACAAAGCTAATATCTGCAGTGGAGCACCAAAGAGTTGCCTTCCAGGGCATGATTTCTGTCTTCCCACTCTTGATTCCAAGTTTACAAACGCAGAAACAAACTCTCCACCTGGAGCATCCCTGTCCGGGATCCCCTCCCTGACCCAAGGGCGAGGCCAGGGCAGCTGCCCTGCTCCAGGATGGCATCAGAGGCAGTGAGGACACCAATGCAGCAGAAGTCAGGGTATTCTGCATTCCCATCACTCGGAACAGTGTCTTCTGGTCTTTTATTTCTGATTTCCCTGCCTGTCTTACTTTGTGAGGTTAAATTCCGGCTTCCTCCTCACATCAAGGCTTCTTAGCAAACTGATGGGGAGATTCCAAGGGATATTAATTGTTGCTTGAAATCACTTCAAAGGACCTTTTTTCCCCTCCTCTTGTATTAATAACCGGAATGAGGAAATTGGTTTGGATTTCATACTTACATCTGCTCCCCGAGTCTTTGCCCATTTCAAAACCCCATCTTAAATCAAGCCTGCTTCTATTAAAAGGCTCCTACTCCACAGAAGTGCTCACACCCATTCCTTTCCGCTTCCACACATATCTCTAGCCCCACGTTCCAACTGGCAGCCAGAGGTGCCAGAAATAACCACAAGAAAGGCTGCCATGAAATCCCCAGCCAAGTTTTGAAAAAGCCAGGCACTTTACACAAGCATCTATGCTTAGAGTACTTCATCTGAAGTCAACCTGAACTCAATATTATAAGGTTTGCATATCATGGACTAAATATCAAAAAAAAAAGGAAATGCAATTATTTTTTTTTCCATAAAAACGTGCAGGGTAACAGTTGTTGTCCAAGCCTGTTAGCACATATTTCTCACAGCGTGCTGATGTTCCTGCCCCACTCATACTGGCTAATGGCTTTTTATTCTTAAGTCCTTTTTTTCCCCCCCTTCAAAGTCTATGCTACAGTGATTTTGGAAACTGGGTCAAAATGCAATTACTACATTCCCATGCTTTGGGGTGGGGAATGAAAATAAAAGGAGGAAGAACGGTAAGAAGAAATACCCGTGGCTGTAAGCCAGCTTTATGCTTCTCGCATTCTCACCTGTGCCGCAGCCCTGAGCGCTCTCTCAGCCAAGCTGTTGTTTCACAGAGAGTTGTTTCCCAGCAAGGACGTCAGGGAAGAGCACGTTTTGTCCTAACGCGGGGTTTCCTGGCCGGACCCCAGGCACCCCTGCCCTCACATCTGTGCTGGAGGATGGGTGCAGGCACAACACGCAGCTGGGGACAAGGGAAAGGCTCGGAGAGCGGGACGGCAGTTCCCGTAGGGGACAAGCTAGGTTTTCTCCACAAGCAGCATGGTAGAGATCAGATCGCCAGAGCTCTCCCCCAGCTCACCATCCCCATCTTTTCCTTTCCTGTGCCACGAGCAGTGTATCTCAGTACTTCAGTTCCTCCGCTCCACCAAGAAGCGTTCGCCGGTCCCAAACAGCCAGTGGCCTTCCCGAGTCGAGAAATAACCATCGACTGCCTCCAACGTGACCTCGCCCCTCGCCGGCTTGCACTTTGCAAAGTTACTCACCTTCTTGTACCAGCAAATTATAGTACTTTTGCAGAGATATAAACAGACTCCCTGCATTTTTCCTCTCGCCCGTAAGTTTACACAAACCAGCTATTTGTTCACTTATTGCAAGAAATCAGCTTTTCGAAAGGCATCTGCTTTTGCTGTCATCATCTACTGCTTTGGCTGGCAAAACCTAAACTCTGCTTTCACGTGTAAACATTTTCCACAGGAGAAGGAAAATATTTGCTGTGTGTTTAGACATGCCCTTATTATTGTCACACTTATAACACAGTCTATCATCCCTTATCAAACTGCACATCTCCAGCATGCAGATGCTTTGTGATGACGTGTTTAGGAGCCTTTCAAATACGGAGAAGGGAATAACTCAGACGTATTTATTCCACATCTTTCTAACTAGGTCTCTCTGAGAAACACAGAGCCCATTATACGTATCCCCCATCCTCCTCTGTCTCTCCTTGTTTCTCGTACATGCAGCTATCACAAACCAATTCCTTCTACCACTCGCTTTGTTTTCCACACTTCTCAGAATATCAGGTCCGACTCTGCAGCATTTCCTGACTCTGCTCCCTATTAATAATTGCAGGTTAGAGCTGGGGCAGTTAAGGCTGCAGAGTAAAGCCTAAAAACATTGAACAGTTTCTGAGAGATCCAGACAAACACACAACTTTGCTTTCCCTAACACCGAACACAGTTTATCTTGCTATTGCAGCGTTCCAGGGAGATGTTATGCCATTTATCTTAACGATTTAAACAGATCAAAAAAGTTGGCTCAGCAAAAGCATTTGCCACTGACAACAAACCACAACGCTGATGTTATCCAAGAAGTAACTGTAATATGCTAGCACAGGCTAGACAGATCAGACACAGGATAAAAATGAATTTTCATGAAATCACTCTGCAATCATCCACATAGCATCTATCAAGCAAGCAATAGCATAAGACAAAATAGACAGGTTTCCACTGGATGTTTGTACCCTTCAAAAGTGTTGCAAGGAACAGGATTTTGCAGCCATTCAAGAAAACCCAAGACCTTGCTTTCAGAGGATTCTCCAGCTCCTAAGATTGTCTAGAAAGCTCTCCTGCACTACAATAACAGAACCTGGTGCAAAGGAGCTTTTACCTGAGAGGTTTTTTACTCCTCCTGTTCTGTATCAACAGGAAAAACTCTCTGAAACACCAAGTCTGCCACAGAGGGAGAAGGAAGTGTTGAGATTTCAAACTGGAAGTCCCTGCATCCCTCCCAAGGGATCCTGCCTCTCAGCATCCAGCCCCCAAGGAGGCTGCCCAGACCTACCTCCAGTCCCTCCACACATCCACCTGCTCCATGGGGCTCCTTCAGCAGGACAAGAAAGAGTGGTTCGCAGCAGCTCACCTTCCACATTCGCTCCAGCTCAAAGAGAGAGGCAGAGCCCAGCAGACATTGTCCAAGCTCGGAGCAACACTTTTTAACTTCAGGTCTGTTATGACATTTACTATGGCCCCCTTCTTCCCTCCCCTCTGCCCCCCCAGTGAAAGGGATCAAAATAGTTCCCCTCGGTGACATTTTGCTTCATTTGACCAATCGACTGTGGGAGCGTCTCCGTTAAAGCCACCGAAAGCCAGGCAAGAGCAGCAATGCCAGCCACCATCAGAGTGAGCACAAAAGTAGGGGCCACACGGTGAACACCTAACCTTTGTGCTGCCAGGAAAGAGAGCGTGGGGTCCAGAACAAATACAAATATCCCACTACTACGGTTTGCCCTGCGTATGGCTGGGGTGTAAGCTGAGCCCTTCACCTAGTGACACTGTAACTAATACGTGTCAGCTATCTGTCTGTGGTCCAAGCTTCCCATCTTGGGGATGACTGGAGCGCCTTCTCTCCTGCCTCTGGAGGCTTTCTCTGAGCACCTGACCCCTCAACCCCACTCACCTCATTTAATCCCTTCCCTCATCGGCTTCTCCTGGAATCATGGTCCCTCAAGAAGCCAACTCAACTTACTTCTCTCTAAGCCCTCAGCCATGCTCCTGCCTTGGGGCCTCACGCACACATACGTGTGAGGACACACAACACCATCATCACCAGCTTCAGCCTGCCAAGAAGCACAAGCAATAATCAGCTTTGCCGGGCTGAGAAGCGAGAGCTGCATTCGGCTCCAGATGAAGACCAGATCACACCTGCCACCAAGAAAAAAAAAAGGGAAAAAAGTAGAGCTGGGATGGGGAGCCAGGAGAGTTCAGCTTCCCAGTCCTCTTGCAGAGAGAGGAAGAAGTGCCTTGGAGGTCGGTAACCGCCATCCCACGCAGATGCCCCATCCCTCTGCGGCAGGGCGCAGCAGCCAGGCTGCCTCCCCACGCTAACGTTGGATTTGCCACCCCCAGCTGTCTGCTGCACCAGGCAACTCCCTGCCTACAACCTCTGCGTGCGTGTAACTGTGCTAAGAGAAAAGAAAAGCGTCTTCACAACCAAGGAGCAAGCAAGAGAACAGAGCCTCCCTCCCTCATTTCTTGATGTACTTAATAGGCATTGAAGACGTCGGCAGCCTTTGGGTTCAGGGATGAACTCTGCAGGACTCCTCTCTCCCATCACCTTGCTCGCTGTTCCTGGCATCTGTACTTGCCTTCATCCTGGTTCTGTGCCCAAAAGCAAGGACTTCACTACTCACTCAAAATGCGAGATGTGCCCCCACAACAACTGTACCGCAGACACGAAGATGGATAAGATGTTCTAAGCGTATTAACTCCCCACAGCCAACGCTCCCAGAACACAGAGTACAGCTTATCTCCGGTTCCACCTAAATCCACCACGTACCTTACTGAGCAGTGACTTCTCCAGGTAGACAAGCGAACAGAGCACATTTGCTTTCCTTTTCAAAGCAACTGTATGAGATCAAATACAAAACCCAAAAGCTGTTCCCAAGGAAATCTCTTCTCCTCTCCATCTTGGACACTGCAAGTCATCTGGAAAATATTTCATTTCCAGCATGAACCAGTTAGGATCATGTATGGCTGAAGTACTTTTTTTTTTCTTTTTTAAAGCTGTTGTAGCAAGCGTAGCTGTGGTAACAGCCGACTACAGGATTTGGATATTACTGCACAGAACTTGCCAGCCCCTGGCTTTGCCCGAGACCCTGCTGTGCTGTACAATGACAGACTCGGAGACAGCCTCCGCTCCAAAATGTTTAGTATCTAAGTAGACCAGGCACACAGAGAAGGTGCTATCAGCTGTGATTTGCAGATGGAGCTATAAAAAGGAATTGGCCAGCTTTGGCCCCCTCCAGAGCCTTACCCGTTTTCTTCTCCCATATATCCCAACGTACCTCCAGGCAATGGGAACTCATTAGCCTCCAGTTAAGCCCCAGAAGAGGTTTTCCTTTCGTAATTAACTCTTCACAACACTTATTGTTTTCTTGCCACCCTTTTGCTAGGACTTTTGACAAACAGGGAGAAACAACTTTTAAAAACTTTTTTGATTTCAAGAATGGTAATAAGCAACAGAAACAACATTCAGACGAGTACGTTAATTGTGTAGCACAGAAAACTTTCCCTGTTTTTTGCCTCCAGAAGTTAACCAACAGAGTTTCTGCAGGAAGAGGAAAATTCAGCAGGTTTGAACGCTGTGATACAAGGCCTCCAATTTACAAAGCCACCCAAGATGTAGCTCCCCTAAGCAGCGCCGGAATCGAACAAGAGGAGATGGCTTTTGTGCTTGCAGCTTCAAGTGTCTTTCTTTCAGGTGGTACCCGACACTGAGCAGTTTCCTTCTCAACCTCTCAGGTGACCCTATCTATCTCCAAGCCTACCACCTTATGCCCTTTGTCTCTCTGTTACAGTTCTGCTGTTTCTCTTGTTTGCAGGCAGTCCTAATCCCTCTATTGTCTCACTTCCACAGTTTGTCAGGCCAGTCGCCCTATGTGTTCTTTGAGCCGTTCCAGCTCCCCTCCAAGCCTGGATGCACAGCTGTGGCCCACCCAGAAGGAATTCTCATCTCCTGAAGCCTCCTTTACCCAGCACAGGTTAACAGGGTCCTTACACCTATCTCGAATCTAACGCAGCTCTTAACACACGTCCCCTTCCTTCAAGGTTTCTCTCACCCTGTCGCTACATCTTCCCGCTTGAAACTCTCCGAGCAAACTGCCAAACTCACCAGCGTAAGACTAAATGAGGAATAGAAGCGGTAGTGCCAAACCCCAGCAAGCCCAGTTTTTGGGAATTGTTGCAGCAGAGCAAGAACTCCACAGCCACACGCTACAAATCACCAGGCTGCACAAGCTCGCCGTACCAGTGCAAGATTTTCACATTTTACAACGTTTACAACTGACTGATGCCATCTATTCTCCCGCAGCCAACTGTTACCCTGTGCTCTGGTGTATTCTGGCTTATGGAACAGAAACATCACGGTGTTTTCATACCTGGTCCAAAAGATGTTGGTGCTGCCAAATTATCTGATAACACACAAGCCCGATACACCTCAGCATGTAACCACAGCCTGATAACTAGCCTGTCAGGTTATTCCAATTTGTTTTTTTCTTTGGAAAGCTGGAATGACAGCCTTACATTAATTTGTAGTTTGGAAGAAAGCCAAAGCAATACTGCTATCAGTCTCAGAACACCTAATTAAGAATTGAATTGTGTTCAATTCACACGTACAAGAAAAAAAGAATAAAGAAGACACAGAATAAGAACACAGCAGAGTATTCAGTAGTTATTTCTCCTTTAAGGCATAACAGTTTGTAAGGATTTCAGTATATTGGAAGGAACTTACTGTTGATGTCACTAAAACTCTGCTTGGAAGGGGTAATATTCCAAATTCAGCATGCAGCCGTCACTAAAACCAAGAAAATTTAAAATTTTTCAGCTCCATGGAAATTAATACCAGGTAGGGGAGGGCACTATAAAACAAACAAAGCGATTTTTAACTGCATACCAAAACGCACATTTCTGGCTCCTACAGCCAGCGCAGTTTTCAGACAGGTAAGAGGGCACACTAAAGCACAGTGTGGCACTGAACGCTTGAGCTGTGCCTTTAAAGATAAATCACAGAAGGAGATACAAAGGTTAAGTGAAAGCCAATTCCTTCTCGAGAGCCTGCTTTGCAGCGCAGGACATACAAAACCTGCCTCTGCTGAGGCAGGGACTGCACCGAGTGCCAGGAAATAGGTGTAGAGCTGCGGCAGGAAGACACTTCGCGGAGGCAGCTGATCACAAAAAGATGTGTTTGAAAGCCAAGGCAGAACTGCTCGCACAGCTGTTCACCTGCTCTGCCTTACGTCGATTCAAGACACTGCTATCAGTTTGTTTCTTACCTACAAGTGACAGGGTTAGAAGAGGCACCAGGCTCTCCTTTTCCGAGATACACAATAGGCTCCCTCCACCTCAGCTCCTGCGATCAGCAACAGCAGATGCCAGGAAAAGCCGCCTTTAGTCTCTCTCTGGGTGACTCCCTTTGAGAATCGCTTCTCTCTACTCCTTTCAACATCAGCATCCATCACTCCCATCCTGCAGAGACACCAGAAAACTGCAGGTGGGAGCAGGTCGTCCCCTCCCAGTCCCTAAGACCGAGCCATGCTAGCCCCTAGTCCATGCTTTGTGCCCAGTTGTGTGCTCCTTCCTCCAAGGCCCTCTTTGGGAAGAGGGGAGGAAGCTGTGTGCACCACCCTGTCTTGCCAAGGCTCCGGGCACCCTGCCAGAGGGCTCCTGACCTCTCTCGGTGGTGACAGGCTGGGTCAGATCACGCTCAGGCCAGCTCCATCCCATTCCACCAGCTTTTGCTGCATGGCAGTATTGCCCTCTAAAACCTGACTGAAAATACGAGGAAGCAGAACATTGTCTTGGGAAAGACCCAGCTCAGTCCCAAACATACTTGTTTAGAGGTGTTTCAAAAAGAAGTTAGAAAAAAAAAATCCCATTTCATCTGTTGTAATTGCCGAGTGTTAAGGTAGCATTGAGAATCTCGTTAAAAAGCACTATTACACCCACATGTTATAAAATTACTGGTTTCTATAGACCCCGTCTGCAAGTCTGAAGACTTGTACCATGCACTTGCTGAACACATTTGATTTTTGGTCAATAATACAGAAAGGATTGTCAAGAGCTCTAAGGAGACCTGTCACCATTCCTGCCGGATCAGAGACAGGTAGCTTAGCGTGACTTTGAAGGATGCAGTGTTAGGCTGTTAGAGATGACTCAGGGGCTCCCACTGGAGATATGAAGGAAGCAATCAGGAGGAAAGAACGCAGGGATACAAAGCCCCAAAATTAATACCGGTGAGGAAAGGAGGGGGAATGCTATTCAAAGAAATGGACACAACAGCTACACTGTAAGTCACAGGCTGTGCTTGCCAAAGGAGGATGCTTCTCCCAGCCCCTCAGGACCAACCAAACCCCCATCGGCTTTGGGGATTGCTCTGGTTCCCGTTAGGGTGAGGCATGCGCAGCCTGTATTTATAGAAGCGCGTTGTCCTCGCCGCGCTGGCTCTTGTATAATATTGCACGCACTGCTCCCCTCCGCTTCCATTATCTCACATTACATGCAGGCAGTGCAACGTGATGCACAGGGGAAAACGACACTCTGCCCAGCTCGCATGCTGCCAGCGCTGCCATTTAGTGCTCTGGTGTAGAGATGACAAGCTGCTTACACAAGTGCTGTGTCGCAGGGGGTGGCAGAGGCGCCTAGCGGCGAGGGCACTCCTCTGGAACACAAAGGATGTGCCCGTTCTTCCCGAGGATGCCGCTATCCTGCTAAATGGCCTGAGCAACGTCGTTTTCCCGCATGAGGCCCGGGTTCCCCTGCCTGCAGAATGAGGATAAAGATCCTAAATTCCTTTTATAAGGCATTTTGAGAACCACAGAAGAAAGGAATTCATTTATTTACATTATAAATACTAAGGAAATGCATAAACCTGCCCCTCGCAGCTGCTTTGCCAGCGGGACCAGGATTTCACTCAGATGCCCTGACTTGAATTTCAGAAAATACCGCTGACTTGCCCAGAAACCCTCGTAAAGTTTAACTTCTTTATGTTTTAATTTCTAAGCACCAGAAGCAAGGAGAACTTTCTTTTCAGAGAGGCTGAGAATTAACGAGCACAGAAGCACAGAGACCCTGAAGTGAAGGGAGCCCGTTCCCAGCCAGGCATTTCAGCCGTTCCGGAAGGAAAGCTGTGCACATCCTCAAAGGTGCAGGTTTATTTCCTAGAAAACCCGAATAAATTGATCCATTTACAAGCTCCAGGCCTTCAAAATGAACCCTTTAAGATTTTTCCTGTTATTTTTTTTTTTCCCTCCTTGCTTTGTTTTTAGAATGCTTGAAGAGTCTGCGGCATCACGTGGTAATCAAAATTAAAGACTTAGGATTTTTTTTTTTAATTTTTTTTTTCAAAGTAACTTTGAAAAGCTGAAAGCAAAAAGCATTCTATCTGTCAGCACATGATTGTCACTACAGATTTTAAACCAGCTACAGTAGACAGCAGATAAAAACAACTTGACAAACCTAACGCATCAAGTTAAAAATATCGAACCTCGGGATTTGAAAACCTTCGAGCTTGGTTTTTCAAGAGGAAGAGGAAGGCACCGTTTCAAAGAAACCAGCTGTGCAGACACAGGGCTCTGGCCAGGGAGACAGCACACGTGCTCCTGTCATTTGTTGGTCCAAAGGACTGTCCTGCTGAACTCACAGTCCTGGTGTGCCTTTGGTGGGAGAACCCTGCCTTGAAGAGCTCATAGACAAATTAAGTCTCGACAGAGTAACGACAGGAAAGGAAACAGAGGCAAGGGGGGATGAAGCACCATGCCTTCTAACATGTATGAGCAGCTGGGCTGTTCCAAAAAGATCAAAACCCCTCGTTTTAGCTCAGTCAGTGCTCTGCCCCTCAGACCACACCACCCACTATCCAAGAAAATTATTTTGCCACCTGAAAGCACTTAGTAACGTCTGTTACTCTTTGGGATTTCTATTTCTCTTTTGCTGTTCGCTCTTGTGACACATTGCAAACCACTCACTACAGCGTGGTTTAACAACAACGAGTCATCCAGTTACGTACTTATAAGATTCTTTTTTTAAGCACTTTCTTTGTGATAGAATCACAGAAAGACAAGACTTGCAGCTAACCATACTGCAACACATGATGTCCAAAACCTGCCTCTCGCAGGACAGCACCACCAGAAATTCCCTCTTTGCAGTTCCTACGGCCTTACTGCGAAGCTGGGAGCAGAGAGCACCTACCGGGCTCCCCAGGGGATCTGGTAAAAAGCATTTGTTAAAAGAGCCTGAGCGATGCTGAGGGGAAACTTTCGAGCTGGTCAGACTGCAGAGATCTCTCGCGTTTTCTCCCCTTTATTAAGCACGGCACATACGTGACCGTGCAGGAAGGGCCGGACAGAAACGCTGCCTCCAGGGCTGTAAATTATTAGCCAGTCTTCTGTCTATCCCATCCATACCGAATTCCTGTGGTGCTCTACCCTCAGGTATTATTTTTTTTCTATCTTTGTTTTCTCTTCCCTTCCAGCTACAGGTACAAAGTTTCACTATATCCTTGCTGGTATCGTATTTTTTCATATCCTTAGAATTTATTGCAGGAGTTGCTACAGGAGCTAATTAAAAGCTATTATAATTAACTCTGTAGTATTTCTTCTCACGCTTGAGCATGAGTAATCAACTAAAGACACCAAAACTCAAAACATGAGGGAATTTATCTGTGATGCGAAGACATAAAAAAGGCTGCTTCCTCTCCGAGCTGACACTCAGTTGTCACATCTGCAGATTTGTCACCAGAAGGCTGTAAAACACTACACGCCACAAACGTCACTGGCTGAAGTAGCCCAGCTTCAGAAAATAGGTTTCATTTTTCTGAAACCAAGGCACTTGACCACTGCTACTTTCAGCCCTGCTGTTCATTATTAAAATGTCACCAGGAACAAGAGCTCTAAAATCACCTCTACATTTCTTTTTAAAGGAATCTTTCTCCTCCTTCTTGCATTGCAAAGCAGTGAAGTTTAACTCAATTTAGTAAGCATTATCTCTGAGTCCGAGTTGGCAGACTCTGAGCGAAGTAAGTGGGGGAATTCACTTCTCCTGAAATCACTGGAAATTCTTTGCTAACTCAGGCAAGCACCAGGTTGAAAAACCTGCCAAAGCCTTTTCTTACTAATGAACCGAAGAGTTTAGATTACTCCCTCTTACTTGGGCTTGAGAGGCCAGACATTTTCAGTGGTGATTTAGCCGTTTGCTGGAAAATCCTCCCTCTTCAGTCAGCCTGCCAGATTCTGCATTTGTTGACCCTGAGAACACAGTACAAAGCTAATCTATTTACCAAAGCACTTTCCCCCACGTGGGGCGGAGGAAGGTGCGCCTGGAAGAAGAAGAAGAAGAAGAATAGGCAGTTAGGCAAGGAGGGAGCGCTGCTGCAGGCATCAGTGGTTTATCTTCTGTTTGATCTCTTCTGCTAAGAGAAGACAAGAATGGACATCATAAATCTGCATCAATACATAAAAGAAACAAACAACTGTCAGGAGTCTGGGGTGATTTGGGAAACGAAGACAAGTCTGTAGTTACCTGGCAGCTCTGACACAGTGAAAAATTCACATTATAAGAAGCAGTCGTCACAAAGAGAGTGGTCATCTTTTCAAGATGAAGAAGCATTTAACAAAACAAGACGGAATAAAATAAGAAAGATTAATCAAAATTCTAAAAAACAACCTCCCATAGATATTTTTGTGGGAATATTTCCTGATAAGCACCATGCGTGGAGAGTCCTGCGAGAACTTTTGCCAGTATTTTAACTAGGATGTCCATTCCTTCCTGCAGACGCACCGTTAATGCTATGTCATGTTCTGTTCCTGCACCGTCGAGGTTCTTTATCTGCCTCCATTTTGGTCCCCAGCACATGGCATTTCTGAGACTGTTCTCCAGCCGCAGATCTCTGCTCCTCCCCAGACCCCTACCAATGCCACAATTGCTCCATCCCTTACCTATAGATGTTACTTGATCTCTTTGATGAGTTACGCAATGTTTATCCACCGTTTGATCTTCTACGATTGTATCATAGCAACAGACAACAGTTTATGGCGGATATTGTCTGAACCCTCTCCAACAGAACATGTCTACAAGTCCTGCTGGTTTCTTGGGTAATGTTACGCTCTTTGGAACAATAACACTAGTCAACAACTTACCTTAATTTTATGCTAAAATTAGAGCAGTTAAACATTATTTATTTCGAGTCCACTGGTTTTCCTGACTACCAGGAAGCAGTGAGAACGTGTCACAAGCACTGCAACCCACAGAATTTCAGCTATGGCATTCATGCAATACCGTTTGCAAATATGAGCAGCCGGAACAGAAAACACCAAATGGCAACCACACCAAGTAAAATCTAAACGTGCTCATCACATTCCAAATATCCATCAACATCCTCAGCTCATCTTCAGCTACCCCTCCACTAAGAAGGAACTAACTTTATTAGCAGAAAAGAGTTGAGCCAGTTGAGTTAAAAAAAAAAATCAAAAACAGCAAAACAAGAAAAACCTAAATAATCTGAAATCAGATACCTAAAATTAATAATTTTTCCTATTTACACACCACGAGTACTCTTCTTATTTCCAACAGGAGAAGTAAAAGGTTTTGTAATAACGGGATGCATTAGTATATCCAGATTTCCTGCTGTTACTTAATTTTACTTGCTTGAACAGGTCACTGACTTAAACATGTACATATATAGTCCATATTTCAAATCAAAACGTAGTATTCTCAATTTATTTTCAAACTAGCTGCTGATATTTTAAAACCGGAGAACCCAAATATACAAAATACCCAGGCACAGATACACACTTATCCATTTAGTTTTTTCAACACACAATCTCTTCACTGTGTAAGGATTCTTGATCTCTCGTGTTTTCTTCAGTATCGATGAGCACCCACAGCAAAAACCATACTTCTGACCATTTTGAAAATAGCTTGACAGATTTCTATGTCTGCTGCATCATCATGACATTTTATAACATGCAACATCCTCCCAAAATTATATTTTACAACACCAATATTTACGACTGAATTCCTTGTAAGGTAACAAAATGCTCTCTAAAGCAATATATCCAAAGATGTACTGGACCTCAGATTTGGTCACCTACCAAGAAAAATAACCTTTCTAAACTACGAGGGCAGGAAGGAAAGTAACCAGAACTCTGAGGCTTAGTCCCAACTTGCTGTGCTCCCCCCGCACAGCAGCGCGGTGGGGAAGGGGGCAGGAAAGTGCCACTCGGGTCAGGGAGAAGCTGTCCTTTTCAGCAACAGTACAATCTGAGATCAGGAATAACCCTTTCCCATTCCATCTTTCTTACTAAGATCACATGCCATCAGCATGCCAAAGGGGAAGGAAGGGTACTAAGTGTTCAGATATGTTAACTCCATTTTATGGGAGAAACCACTGAGTCTCAGACCATGTAAATAAATACCTGACTTTTATAGAAAAAAGGAAGGACCAGAAACAGATTCCCTGACACATTCTAGAAATAAACATGGCTGTTCCATCTCTGTTATCAGATGTACCTGATCTGAGTCTCAGCAGGGTCCGCTTTTCTAAGCGAGCGACGTCACGTCTCAGGATGACAGAGCTCTCGTGACCTTTATTGTTATTACTGTTATCAAGGACACCATAAAGCAGTGCTCCTTGGAAGCTCAGTCTGGCTTTGATTTTTCACTGGAGCAGGGATTCAGTTTTTCCTTTTAGTTGTTTATTGTTGTAGGGATCAGCCCTTCTAAGGTGTTTCATGTTATGGCTTTTTGCACAGAAATAGATGCTGACTCACTGGAAGAAGACAAAAGATGAAGAATCTGAAAACACCGCTAAGCCTGCACCACCACAGTCTACCGATGTGGAATCTTAATCCCTGAACATACTTGTTTGTAACATGTTAGTAACCCCTCGCTTTCCACTTACCGGTCAGCCTGAACACATTCAGTCCTTCGAACGAATACGTACATGGAAACAAGATTAATTTTCTTCTCCACTGCAAACAGGTAAAAAACTCAAGGATAAAAATGCAGTTCCAGTGCTAAGGATATGTTGGCTGCATCATCCCTCCCACTAAGAGACTTCACTCGAAATTCCCGAAACAACCCTTAAGGGACACATTTGCCAAGCAAGCAATCACGCATCTGCTCAGAAGGTCTTTCGGATACTTGTTTTTATACACTGTGAGAGCAAACACCACCGAGTTTCCAAACCCTCAGCATATTTAAATGAGACCCACCAGGAACACATCACTTGTTGATAAACCATGCTCCACTGGAAACCTCTGTTCAAGGATCTGCCATCTGCTTGGCAAAGTCATCTCAGGCAGAAGGATAGACTATTCCCAACGTGACTCCAGGACTTTAAAACATATCACCAGAGAGACGTAGTGATAGCTACACCTTGGGTACGCATCATCAGATAGCCTGTCCTGCCTCCCAGCTTCTCCCAGTGGGAGAGGGCTACCTAAACCAACTGGCTGGGGGGGCTGCTGGGGGCTGCCCCAAGCCCCCACCACTGCCCTTCAGCACCACGGCCAGCGCCCGAGGCCACCACCCCAGCTGGTCACCCAGCGACCCGGGGGGCCATCGGGGACACGGAGGGGCTCGGCTGGGTCAGTGGGCGAGGGGTGGGCAGAGTTTGGGCTGTTCTGGTCTCAGTCATTTGAGGTGTTCCTGATAGCGTGTGCTGATCAAACAAACGTTACAGGCAACGCCAAGATGGTTTGCGCTGTCTTAAAACCTTATTTCCATTTTCCGTAAATAACAGAGTTCCCAGATCTGTTTTAGGCTGTTTTCCTAGATCTGCTTTAAGTTATTTTCAGCTTAATAGTACTAAAGGCTGCTTAAAGGTTGGATTGGATATGACAGACCTTAAATATTCATGGGCTTTGTATTCATTACAGATCCTAGACCTCCTATGCGTACGTGCCAGCAACTCCATTTAATGACAAACTTTATCAACATCCAGACGGGAAGAGTTTCTAACTAGCCCAAGTTAATAAATCAAAATTATCACATTAAGCTATAGGTTTCCTTCAGTTTTAATGGGGTTTTAGAATATTGTGCAAGGAAGACAAATTTCATACTGCTAGGTTTGGGAGTTTACCTACTAAAATGGTAGAAAATAAATTAGCGTCACTAAATACCACATTAGAAAGAGGTCACTCTTAATGCAGCTGGCCATAAATTAACCAACACAATTACCAGAAATTCTAACAGTTTGGTGAGAATACTCTGCGTGGAGCTCACATCAATAGACTTAAGCTTGTACTTAAATTCAAGTCCCATATTATTCTCAACAACATGCAGTTATGGTGTCTTCATCATGTAAGTAAATTCAAAGTTAACTCTGGACCCAGTTAAAAACAGAAAGCAAAACTAGCCATTAGCATCGGAAGTCACCTTCACCACTGTATTTTTGTATTCTTCGTCTCCGTCTTGGGTTTTAATTTCATCTTAGAAAATGCTGCTGCTGGAAAGCAAGCTTCAGCCTTGTGCTTTGTCCTTCCTAAGCCCATCCTACTGCTCACTCCCTGGAGAGCTTTCTAACGCTTTCTCTTAGCTACTCTCGCAGTCAAAGCTCAGCAAGCAAGCAGGAACTTGGGCAGAAGAATTTTCCTGCATGCAGCTTACGCTGCAGAAACACTCGTGTTAACCTTCCCAACGACTCTCGCATGCACCTAAGCCCAGCAGAGCTGGATTCCCAGCTATGTGATTTCTAGTCACGCTTTGCCCAGCTGTTTACTAATTCAGGAGAGCAAGGCCAGCACTGGCAGCAGTAGAGAAATGCCTGTTCTGGGTAGCCAGCAGGTCTGCAGACACCTGCCTGGCCACACTCCCTGTCCTGCACAGCTGGCATCACACCCCTGTCCCTATTCGGGATTAGCGTGTCATTTGCCTGTGCAGCAGCTTTTCCCACCCAGGGTCCTGGGGGCAGCTGTCAGTGGCTCTTCCCACCCAGGAGGCAGATTGCTCTGTCGCTGGGATGACTCCCTGGGGAGAGGCACTCGCAGTTGGCAAGCTGCTGGAATCCCACAACACGACTATAATAAGCACAGGCTATGATTAAACCTGAAGTGCTGTCTTACTTTTCCAGTGGCATCGTGCCATAACCCATAAGCGATCAAGAATTTAAAAAAACGTGACCCACATCCTCTTTCCATTCCTTTCCCCTCTACCAGCAGCACCTCTTGCCCTGCGCAGCTCCCTCTAGAGATGCTCTGTCGTAGTTAGACACGCTGGCTCTGTTTGCAAGGTCACAGAAGGCACAGTGACAGGAACACACGTAGCCGAAGCTTCTCATTTGAGAAGGGAGAGCACACGACTAGCTGATAACACAACAATACTGCTCGTACCACTAAGCACTGCTCTCTGTTAGAGGAATAAGCCACGTTTGCTCCAAACACCACCGAGCAGGCAAATACCCGTCAGCACACTGCAAAATGCACAAAGAGAGGGACACCTCGCACCATCTCATCATTTCCTTTCAGCTATAGGAACAGCCCACTGGCCATCACTAGCTCCTCATAACTTTCCTAAATCTTTGCACAAACACGAACAAGGAAAGCTTCAAGTAGTCAGAGTCAGAAATTTTTAACGAAGAATGCCAGGACTGCGAGCAGAAAAGGCAGAGTTAGCTCTTCTCGGAATACCAGGGGGCAAAACAGCCACAAATTACATCCTCAACAGCTTCTGCTGAGAAAACAAAGCGCTGGAAGCACAACGGCATCTGAAGCACTATCCTGGGCAATGAGCTAGCCCCAAATTCCTGCAGTAAACACTTAACCCTCTATCTTCTCAGCTTTCACAAATACTATTTGGATTCAAGTCATCTGCAAATTGCTAGCTCAGACTGGGCGAGGGAAGACGAGGCAAGGCAGTCCTCAAACCAATTAATTCTCCAGCTGGATTGTACAACCCAGAGGTCACAACAGTCAGCATCCCAAAACTTTGCTGAAAGTGGTGATGAAACAGGCACACGCATGTACGTCGGCATATATACACAGATACGTACTCTTTTTCTGAGAACAGCAACCAAATGAAGAAATTGTTCCTTTCTGAGGTCACACAGTTTATTAAAACCAGAGTTTGGAAGCTGTCCAATTCTGATCTTTCTCTAACAGAGCTCTGCACCTCAAACTTACACAGCATGTCACAAAAGCTATTTAACTCTTCCTTTTAACCTCCTAACCAGGTAGGCAACAAGCCATGGCCCTATTTTAAACGCATAGCAAAAGGCGGATAAATAAGTGACAAAGTGGCCTGTTTAAGTTCAAGGAAACCCAAAGGCCAAGTCAAACAATAAACTTAATTTGCCTTTTTTGTTGTTTTTAACCATCAGTTAGGTTTTGAATAAATGTCTTCTCCTTCTTCACTTCTAGAAAGGAAAAAACACAGCCCCTGTAGAACACCTCATACTGTGTGCCTGAAAGCAACGGCACCCAAAAGCACCCATCATGTTAAGAAATCCCTCCTGACCAACATCTTTCTCACAGCCCTAGAGCAAACTTAGGTTTGAAACCTTTCTGCTAAAAAGCGCTTTCCTTCAGGGCGCACCTTCAAACCATCACCTGGAACCAAACACACGTCGTAACTTTGAACCCTGACCCAACGCAACCCCCATCCCAAGTGTCTGCCTCAGCAGATCCCAGGCTCCAGCTTTGCAACTCTGCTCCTCCAGGGCAGCGACGGGAACGAAGCCGGACCATGCAAGTCTTCACAGAGCACAGAACCGCGTTTCTCCGAAATGCTTCTGTTCTGACCTCAGTAGCTACATAAGCTGTACATACACGCAGCTTTTCTCTGGGACTTAACTCCAGTCTGTGAGTAGACTCCCTCCTACAGCGCACTGACACTCTGCTCTATGCTCTGGGTTAAACAGTCTTCCTAAAGCAATTTCTGACTTCTCCTTCCGTTTTAATTCCTCATCTCTCTTGATTTTTCCAATGAGCAGCTTATTTGAAATAAAAATGTACATCTTTGTGAAATCTCAAAAACCTCTGTTTCTGATGCTTTCCAAAGGCTTTGATGCAGGTTGGTGGGGTTTGCTTTCTGGGTTGCTCACCACTTCATGGCCTTTATGACTATGGTCTCCCAAAGGCTCGCGATTTGCCAGGCTACTTTAACTTCTCTTCTTGGCCACGTGACACTAATTTCTCAAAAAATCTTATCATGTTATTGCACATCACCACCAGGCTTGTCAGTCTTGAATCCTTTTTTAAAAGACTAGTTTTCAAGGGGAATTTCTTAACTACGCAGGTCATGCCGCTTAACTAACCAGCTCTTGTGCTGGCCAAGCACAAGACAGGAGCACCACCCAGCGGCCCCTTCTTCAGCCGACGCTTTCACGAGCCGGCAACTCCGAGTATCTCCGAGGGGTGCACACCGTGAGAGGCTCAGAGAGCTTTTCTCAGAAATACCAAGGGACTGGAACAATCAGACAGCTTCCAACAGTTCTGAGGTGTCAGCTGGTTCCTTCATCCCTGGAGACCGCTGGGCTGAAACCTGTTGGTGACCAAGGGAACTTTCGCACTGGTTAAGAGCTAAAGGGCACCTCACACGTGAAATTTCCAACCTGCTGGTCCCAGAGTGCTTCAGAGCACAGAAGACTCACCTCAAGACAGAAAAAGAGAAACACACTGATTGTCAGGTGGGTTTAACCCACAGAAGGCCTATTGGACTCAACTGGTATTAAGTTCTCTGGCTGTGCCACGTACAAAATTAAACTCTAATTTGCAGGCTGCCCTGACAGCACTGCAAGGCCTCTTCCTGCAGGGTGCTCAGCACCCTGTGCTCCTGCGGAGATATGAGTGCCAGGGGTACTCAGCACTCACTAAACTTATGGGTCAGCTTTCCAAGACCTCAGGAAGTGTGTACCCACACAACTTCAGGTCTCTAGTTTCCACTGAAATCATAGGGCCATGAGGAGAACAATGGCCCATCTCAGCTACTACCTGAAAGGAAGGGACATTTTTAACAGCAGCATGACTTAGGAGCTCTCACTGTTTTTCTGTCACTTTACAGTTCTCAGGAGGCCACCTATGCTTAAGGAGAACCAACCTGAGTTTCTGGGATGTTTCTGTTCCACAGCTTAGACTTGATCAGTGGGACATCTTTGTCCGAGAGGCAAGTTTTTGAGGTTGTCCACTCCTCTCGCTAGGGAACACACCCATTGCTTTTGCAAAGTAGTTATTCCAGCTTGCCTATGCTGCTCTGCTTTCTATCATTTACTAGGGCAAAGGGTTATCTCTCTGATCTTGACATGGATGATGTAACAACATGTTGAAGGAAGATCACCATTAGACTAAATTCCTCCCCCAGGTGCCTTACAATTGCAAGGCAACAGTCACAGGGCTGTAGCAAGAAAACAAGACTGGTTACCTGTAGTTATTTGAGCCAAAAGACTATTTAAAAAAAGATAAAAACACGACACACAACACAAATGGCAGTTGTATAAAAAGCAGGTATAAATGGTGCACACCTTTATTATGGAAAGAACTGGCATGATCTCATCTCAAAAGGCATTTAGGTGCTTAATTACCTCTGCAACCAATGCAAATACTCAAAATTCCTGAGTCGGGGAAGGTAAGTGCAGATTTAATAATAAAATGTTCTTTTACCTACAAGAAAGACCGTTTTAAAAGTCAACCATAATTAAATGCTGACAGGTCTCTGAGCTAAAACCTTTTGTAACAGTAGCACAGACACAGTGTCCCATTGTTAACACTGCATTTCACACTCTGCAGGGACCAGGGACCTTTTCTTCTGCGGCATTTCTCAGGCATGGCACAACCCAAGAGTCTAATCCCACTTTCCTTTCGGTTCACAGGGCTGCAGAGGTTCTTCCCACAACATCTTCCCACCAGCCTGCACCCCAGGGCACACTTGCTCAGCCCGCAGCCAAACCCAAACGCACTGGAGGATGTCTGTTTTCCTTGACACTAGAGAACCAGTTCATGCTTTTCCTCCCTTCCTGTCATATAACCACAAACCCTAAGTACCCAACCCAAGCAGTAAGCCATGTGCACAGCTGAAGCGTACGACGGTTGCGAATCGGTCAGAAACTACCACAGCCATGGCTGGGGATTTCCTCCCTTTACCTTTGATGCATTTCTGCTCTTTCTTTGTTACTTCTGGAATAAGTCACCTTTCAGCTTTACAGCAGCATACGCTGGAGGATTGCAAGAGTCTCACATAGAGCCGGCCATACCGGGAGCTGTACCGGTGCCTATGACAAATAAAAGAGATTATTTGTCTTGTGCCCAGAGACCTCTGAAAGGGCCCAGTGCCAAACTGCAGCAAAAAAAAGGTCTGTTAGTTGCCAGGCAAAACAGTCAGCAGCCTGGCTGAGCCAGGCTTCAGCTTAAAACTCTTCTCAAGGGGCTGTGCTGGAAGTGGATTCCCATCAGGACACCGCACCAGCTATCACAGAGC
Organism: Pterocles orientalis; assembly: GCA_011057875.1. Taxonomy (NCBI): domain Eukaryota; kingdom Metazoa; phylum Chordata; class Aves; order Pterocliformes; family Pteroclidae; genus Pterocles; species Pterocles orientalis. The sequence continues at coordinate 950,780 of WKFP01014834.1, read as the reverse complement.
AACAAGAAGGTCGAGGTTTTTTTGCCTCTCTGTGGCCAAGACAAGCAACCGTGGGACTTAATGAAGGCAGTTAGATCATTATTGGGCATTGGGCTTCTGCTCCTACCTATCCCTCCTTAAACAGCAAACGCCCCCACCCCTGTCTTCTCAAGGAGGAAAGGGGAAGGGAGCCTCGAGGAGACAGGTAACATCAGGTGGTTCGCAGGCTTTCGAGGCTTTCAACCCAGGGGGCTTGAGGTAAACAGCTTAGCTTGCTTTCCATTTTCCCTTTTCACCTTGGAATACCTCAAACTCAGTTTGGTAAGCCCCAAAGCTCTCAACACTCTTAGGATTACTCTTTCCTCCAGCCACGCTTTGCTGCTGTGCTGGGTACCCTCATGACTTTCGTTGCAGATCAGTAAGGTGAAACTGACCCTACAGAACAGCTTTGTCTCACCAGAGTGCCGGAAGAGCGGAGGGGTATACCTGACTCTCAGGCTGACTGCACGTGGCGATGGCTTTGTAGAAAAGTCAGGGCAGCTTGCTGCCTCAGAGGCAACCCAGAGATGTGCAATGACACCCCCGGGTTCTCAGTCATCTGGGACCAACACAAATTGGCCAGACTTTTATGGAGAAAACGTTCAAAGAATCTTCCTCTATAAGAAAACCAAAAACCAAACCCTGCATACCAAGAAATTACAGGAAGGGCAACCATAAGACAGAAAAACTGAAACCATAATTAGCTGTTATGATTACCAAGGAGTAACTATGTGTGTGTGGTTACAGAGCAATAATCCCTGCTTGGAGTCACTGACTGGCTACAAACTGGCTGGATGCTGCAGGCACTTTTTTTTTTTTCCCATAAATATTTCAGTGCTTAGCACCTCCTTCTGAAGCCCGTGCAGAATAGGGCAAAATCTGTAGGGGGCTAAGCAGGCAGGGCAGGGTAGGGAGCAGTTCTGAAAGCCCAGGCACCTTCACCTCATGCGGAGCTCCTTTGCAAATCTAAGCATCCCTGAGAAAATAGACCAACGTTTTACATGGATAGGTGTTCAAGCAAGTAAAGTGACATCTCCTGATGACGAAGGCGCACAGGATTAAGCCCAATCACACACAATTCTCAAGTAAGAGTAAAGAATGATCCTGGACTGTGCTAGGTTAGATAGTCAGAGACAAAAATGAAATGAAGCGTGTTAACACAGGCTGCATTTTTCTTCTAAGACAGATAAGGAGAGTGCCAGAGGGCTCTCAGCAGGGAAAAAATACAGTTGGCTTCTAAAAGTTGTGAAATCTTTGCCAATTTCCAACCAGCTGCTGCAGTGATGGGAAAGCACGAGCAGTTTTTCCTGGACTGGGGAAAAAAAAAATAATCAGCTTTCCCAACTCATTATGGAAAATAAACCCAACAATAAGTCATACAAAAACACAAGCTGCCCAACAAACCTCAAATGACACAGTAAACTTGATGAGAATCCAGTGGAAGGAGGAAGCCGTTTCCACTACAGCCCTAGCTGGAACCCAAACGTCTTGTGGTGTCGATAGGGAGCTACCCAAGTCATGATTACACCATCTTATCTCTGGCAAGCAAAAGGAAGAAAAATCTTTTGTGAGGAAGGTCTCAGTAAGTCTCTTGGCAGAGTCCCCACCTGAGGCCAATGTATAGATACAACCGCTTCAATCCCAGAAGGATAAATCCCATGAAGATGTCAAGCAGAGCCATGCAGTCACGGAAAATGAAGAAAGCACTGAAGAATTCAGAAGGATAGAGTTACAAAAAATTATTACAAAAGCTGTAGACTGCCTTCATAAAGAAAAAAACAAGGAATATTTTAACTTCTTAACAGATACAATTCTGCACAAATATAAATGTGTGTTAAAAGCATGAGAAACTAGTTCACTCAAGCCATGGAGCATGTTCTATCAAAAGAAACCCACAGTTCAGCAAAGCTACTTTTATGTTCCTAAATACTACAAGTTCTACTATCTCTGAACTTGTTCTTTCAGCCACCTGAAAGGCATTTATCTAACTCACACAACATTCAGCTTTAAACAAACAAATAGATGAACACTGACAAACAATTTAATTAGAAGATTGCTGCAAATCACTATGGACGGGCATTGTGCAACTTCATGCCAGCGGCAGCGAGCACACTGCTGCGATAAGCAATTTGTCACAGTCGTTAGGACAAGAGAAGAAATCAGAAATGGACACTGGGGTGGAGATTTTCACCAGCCTCTAGAAAGACTCCCTGCTCCATGTGAATTATGATCAAATCCACTAATTACAGGGATGTCACAGTGCTGTTTTCTCAGTAACACCTAACCATGCCGATTCCTTACCGACAGAAGAAAAGCAACGAGCTCTAGAGTGAGATAGAAACAAAGAAACAAAGGCAATTTGCCTCCATGTTATTTATATTTGCAGTGTACCTTTCATCTTAGTATCTCAAAAATACTGGTTTTGCCCTCCTAAAGTAATTTAACTCAAAAGCAGTAAGAGTCAGCCCAGTCCTGCCTCTCATGATGTCACTTCTCCTGGAGCAGAATCTGCTTTGGAAAGAAAAGGATGACTTAAAAATCAACTTTCTCACAAAACAGAAGCTCTCTCAAGAAGCTGTGCTTTATGTTATACACCTCATTTCTCCATCTCCCATCAGTGACTTTTAAAAACTGAATACGCTTCTTCTCAAGCCCAGTAGAATGAAAATACCAAGAAGGATAAAAAGAGAAAAACCAAACAGTTCATATCCAAAGCACAATGCAAGTACTTCAAATGGTACGACTGTCAGAGCAAACCACCACTGAAACCCCTTTCGTTAAACATTTACGGAGAGCTCATCTGCGTATCTGAATCTCAAGCAAACAAACTGAGGTTTGGAATCAATCAGACGTGTTTAGCGGAGATCACTTTCCCTCTCACCCCGCCAAATAAAAGATGTTAAACAGACATAAGAGGGGCTCAAAACCACTGTCAGGTGTGGGACCAAGAATGTCTCTTTCCTTAGTCCTTTCTGAGCCTCTTCTCCTATAACTGGGAGATGCTATTAAACAAACAACAAAAATCAAACCCCAAACATGAACCTGATGGCTTCCTCTTTGACAATATGCTTCATGCCAGGAGAAAACCCCCAAACCCTCATTCTCTTACAACACAAGTTTTAACTAAGAGACAGTTCAAATAAAGAGCTTTGCCCAGAGCTCTACGCCGAGGCCAGCTCTCTGCCGTGAGCTGTCAGTACAGCTACACCTTGCTTTACGCCAGCAAAGGGCTTGTAGGGTGAGCGTGGCCTTTCCTGGCAAAAACACACTCTTGACAGAAGTTACTTCAGTCTCTCCAGAAAGGTCTTTTTCACCAAAATAACCATGAGAAAAGCAGGTCAACTTTTAGCCTTCTCTTCTTCAGCAACAACAAAAAACTTCACCACTGAACAGACCTTTCAGCATTGTACTTCCAAACCTGGATGTAAAATTCCATCAATCAATTTCCCTCTGACATCTATACAGCTCCTTGGTCTAGTCTCTGCTGGACTCAGCGTGTTACGTGACACCCTCAGCTTTATTCAGGTCATTGCCCATTCCCACTGCTTGGGCAGTTGTTTCACTAAGGAACACAGTAGAGTCCACAGCAATAGTTCAAGACTAAACCAGAGTTTGTTCCCATCTCTGACGTCCAAGGTCATGCAGGAAATGGACACTCCACTCCACACTCTGCCTCAATTCTAAGAGGTCGGGTAATACTGCTTCTATCTGTCAGTTACTGTCACGTTAGCAGAGGGCAATCTTTGTAACTCCTTTAAAAAGCCTTGATGGAGGTTTCAAAACCATTTTTTGAGCTCAGCTTTGTTATAATAAAGTTTCCCACTCCCTTTACAAACATACGAAGCATCTCTTCACTAGTACAAGGCGAGTTTCACTGGTAGTTTACACAGGCAGTATGTGGATGCTACACTTGGCTTACTTGGACTGTACCATTCACTGTTCCTTACATCACCTTCTGGGCATTACAATGAGACCTTCCCAAAATATTGCCTTTCCCCATTTCTGATTTAAGGGTCATCTAATTTTCCAGTAAAAACACCTACGAATTCCCTTAATGACTGTCTTAACTCCCTCTCTTTAAAAACCAGCAACTAAGAAACTCCCTCCAACTCTTTCCATCCTCCCCAGCCATTCATACAGCAGTTAAAAGGTTAAAAATACAGAATAAATCTTAAGGCACTGCTTGCTATCGCGGTGCTACCAATGAGTCATGCTCTGAAAAGCAACCTGTCCAAGACCACACACTGTCAGCAACAATTGCAACCAGAACCAAGAACTTTCAAATACTAGCACTTTTGGTTTTATTTCAGATCAAAGCTAGTTTTATAAACAGCCCACAGTCCCCTTAAAAAAAAACCACAAAAAAACCCAAACGAAATACAGTCACAATAGCCACTGTCCAAGCAGTACTGAGATCTTGCAACCGTTAACAGAGGTTAGACAGCACTGAAAAGCAACAGATTGAAATCACATTGGGGGTCACACCAGCTCCCCAAGTGATGGGGTTTGTGAAGAAGCCTGCGGGGTAGATGTACATCATCTAAAGCAAAGTATTTTTGTTTCTGTGAACGCGCCCAGGAAGCTATGCTGCAGTTGAGGTTTTCTGGTAAAAAAGGCAAGCTGATTGCATTTTATAGAATCCTAACTTGTTATTCAGTGTATGACACGTGAAATACCCTGCCAGCTCATCAAGTTAGTGAGAGTCACAACTGTCTTCTAGAAACGCAGGATTTTAGGAAAAACCTTGCTAGTAACATTAGCTGCTAGGTTTCTTGCCCAGAAATTCATACACCAAGTTGGCCACAGGAGATGAAAAATCAAAGAAATAACGCCTCCTTCTACCACAAATAAAAGGAGAAAATAAAGAGAGACACTTCTGCATGGAGGAATGCTTGAAAAAGACCAAATTACTTGTGAGCCTTGTTCAACGAACACAGTGCTCACTTAGAGAGAAACTACAGACCTCTGGTAAAACACACCAACAAACAAAAAACGCCCCAAAACATAACACCCTGAAATCAAGAAGCAGAAGTGGAAGTCAGTACTTACATTAAGAGGCTGAGAATTCTAACATCTACACGTAATTTCAAGACCTTAACTATTTCCTAGTGAAAGACAAGATCATTCAATGGACACACTATTCCAGCCAGCAGGAAACCTTGTAGGGCAGATCTAACCTCCCACAGAAACGTCTTCCAAGACCTAAAGCAACTACAGCTACCCAAGACCAGGATCAGTACGGTGACAGCCAGTGATTCAGCTCAGGAGGTAAAACGATGCACAGAGCAGTGCAGGTATCACCATCCAGTGTACGCGCTGTTGTAAACGAAATGCAAAAGGGTAGCAGCGTGAGAGATGTGGAAGTGCAATCAGGTTATCCTCCTTATCTTCTGGTGCCAGAGAGAAGCAGAGCAGAAAAACAAGAAAAAAAATCCCTCAAAAACAGCACAACAAATGCAGAGACAGAGAAAATTCCTGACAAAAGGTGACAAAAAGGAGGGTTCTGCAGAGGGGCTTCAGCAGATCCGGAGACCTTCAGCCCATGCTCCACAGCAAGCTGACAGAGAACTGCTGCATTTTCAGCTACACTTTCTGACCTACTGCCAATCTGTTTCCAGCTGGATGGTAAAGGCGATCCCAGAAGCAATGCTAAGAGCAGTATTTAAAGCCAAAAGTGCAACCAGATGCTGGAGATGTCCTCATCTGAGAGCAATGGGCAAGTGCAGGCCGTCAATAAAACATAAAACTAAGATGCGTTATCACTTGGAGTGTATCATGGGTGAACAAACCTGGGGAAAAAGGAAACTTTTAGACAGAAAGAATCCGTGACTCATCTCTGGCATGGACAAATTCTATCGGCCCCACTAGAAGCACAGACTAACCACGCGTCATTAAAAGATATCACAAGAAACCATTACTTATATGAGCTAAATAACTACAAATTGCGACCAAGATTCGAGCTCTATCACACAAGTTTGAGTGTGAAATATAGCCCTAACACTTGGCAGACACAACTAGGAATAGCTTCTAGAGCAGACCATGCCACAGCATCTTAGCATCACCCAAGGTCAGTCCTGCCCACGCTACAATGCTGAACAGGACGGGAAGCCACAAGCAGCAGAGCAATCAACCACTACAGCGTCACGCTGCCCTCTGAGGACAAAGCTAAGCCTTGTGCATAAGCCGTGAGTGATGACATTCAGCGAGGACAGAGTATACCTCAGCAGGTAAGAGCTGAAACTGAGATCGATATGTACTTCACACCTGAACCTGTAACGATAGCAGGGGCACAGATTGGCTACAAACACTCCATTGGAAGTGAACACACAACAGCACGAGGCAAGCTCAAAACAGAGACGGCCTGAGAAAAGGAGAGCTCCCAGCCCCAAAGAATCTCAGTTAACTCCCCAAGACACAGCGCTGCTCAAATCCACAGAGCGGAGCTGTGTTCCTTTGTCACAATACACAGCAAGTCTACCTTCTGAAAGCAGAATGCTTAAAGCACGCTCTGTCGAGAACGGCAGGCAAAGCTGTCGTCAGACTGAGACCGCAGAGCACTGCAAGAGAAACCCCACTTGAAACCAACATCGAGTCAGCAGACATGATGCCTTTCCTTCCAACAACAATAAAGCAGAGATAGCAAAGAAACTGTTGACAAGCACACGTGAAATACCTACCCAGCTAGGCTGACCATTGCAATAAATCCCCATGAAACAAGCAGCAGAGCAGATCAGGAACAGATACCTAAAAAGTTCAGTCCGGCTTTCTACGACAGCGGGTCTTCTCCTAGCGAGGCGCAGCACAGACAGGACGCGGGCAGCTGATCCGGAGCAGCAGTCTGCTGCAACAAAACGGTCAATGACCTGAGGCTGCTGTACACAGCCGAGAGGGCCAGGGTAAAGGCCAGGAGCTAGCCCTGCAGAGAGGACAAAGCCAAAGCTGCAGCAGAAACTTCTCAGAAAGCAGTAGTTTTAAGAAACTAGCAGAGGCAAATCTGAACATAACAATGAAAAAAGAGCCCACTGTCAGCAGTGCCGAAGCCAGGAGGGATTAGGAAGAGCCACAGTAGTCAGGTGGGCTAACACAGAACTGCTCAGAAACAAGGACTGGAAAACCTAGGATACCCTATGGAAAAGGCAGAAGCCACATCCTCAAGCAGGCTGTCTGCTATTGAAATTTCAGCTTTAACACGTCTCTTAAAACTCATACGAGATTATGTTTTTAGTAGGTATTAAAAGACAAGTCACAACGCAGAAGGAAACGAAAGTGAGGGAGAGCACAAAATGCAATAGTGCTGCTCGCTGTCTGCACTCAGGTCCGATGGCTCAGCCCTTGGAGGTTGTTATCGCTCAGACACACCAGGATTAGTGTTATCCGTGCGCCAATATTCACCCACAGAACAGAAACAGCTGGTGGCTGCACAAGACCTTCTGGTGTCAAAATCCCTCCCATTAGCTCAGCCTTTTCTAGTCTTCCACTTAATCCAACAGGGCTTGCTCTATTCCCCTCCCTCCAGAGATCAAGATTTATCTCATTCAGGAGAGTATTTATTAATCAGTTTAATGTTTTTGCTCTGGCAAAGCAGGGAATGACCTCTTCCTTCTTTCCCTTTGCCAAAGCCATTCCCCGTTAAATACTAACACTCTTCTTTGGCCAGCTCAGCAAGCGAGAGCCGAGGATACCGTGACCTCATGTGGCAGATTCCACACATAGCTTCGCCATTACCACCAGCTACAGGGACTACAACATGGTCTTTGCCATCAAATTTTATTTCAAGATAACTTTGTAATAAGTTTCCTTTCCTTACAAATAGCGACAGCTTTCAGTGGCTGTGTTCTTCAGCGATCTCACTTCAACACAGACGAAGTTGCACTGACAGCTTTTAAATAGCTTTTAAAACAACTAATTTTTGATGCCCAGATTCATGGCCAGCAGAACATCCCACTGAAATATCTCAAACCAGAGCCTTCTCCATTCTTAATTATTGAATAGAGCACTTCAGACCTGCAAAAGACATCAATATTAATTAACTCATCCTCTTGGCCTTCTGAAGAGATAAGGAGATATCAATATTTTAAAGATTAAAAGATGGAGGTAAAAAGCGATTTACTCAAGGTCACGCACCAAGTCTAAACAGCAGCTGGGAAAACAGCCTTGGAGTCCCTATACCCAGCTATGCTGAGACCTCTTGGCAATAGGCGTTGCACATTGTTCTTAAGATATAACTTCATTATTACTGGATATATTCTTCCCTGGTATATGCTTAACAGTTTACGGTGAATTTCTCCTGTCACTTATTTCATAAATAGATTCCTGGCGTCTTTAATTACTGGAAATAGAAGAGAAGAATCTCAATACTAATCACATTTTATATACAATTCCATTATTACAAAGTCTGTTTAAAAAAAAACAAACAGGAAACAGTAGAAATAGATAAATGGCACAAAATTATAGAAAACTGACTTCCATCTGCAAAATAGATTGCTGTTCGAAGAAGCATTTATACTACGGGAACTTAAAAACCACTATAGAGAAAACAACTACAAGAACTGAAAATAATGAGACAATATTATATCCATTGCTCACAAGCACACGTGCACAGCAATTAAATATTTAAATCTGTATCCTAACTAGACTGAACTTAACAAAACCTGTATGCTAATTCTGTTTCCCTGATCATGATGACAATTAAAACAAACAAGCCTTTCTCCCAATTCCATCGAAGTATCTCTTACCAAGGGAAGAGAAAGGGACACAGCACTCAAAGACTGAAAACACATCATTGCCAAACAGCAGGTACCAGTTCAGAAACCTTCTGCATCTCTAACAGGCAAAAAACCCCCAACACATCCATCCTGTACGGTGGTAGGCTGGGAATAGATTTAAGCAAAGAAAAGAATACTGACAAATTTGAAAGTCCGAGGTGCTGTTAGAGCTGCAAGGTTTAAGCTGATGCACAGGCAGAGCAGTATATCTCCGCTTCTGTTTGTGCTGCATGTGCCCTACATACAAGTCACTGCAGCCTCCCGTGCTTCAGCCCGGCCAGTTCCGAAGCCCTGAGAAGCTTGGGGGCGGGTGGGGTGTGTGTTCTGTTTTTTTCTGCACAGCAATTAAAAACATTCTAATAATTGGTCACGACTTTGCTCCTTCAAAGCCAAACTTGGCAGTCAGAGATTTTGTAAAGCTTTCTGGAATGAGATGCAGATAACCTGCCCCAGAATTTCTGTGTGCTCCATGATGGGTTTGAAAAGAAGCCTTTATTGGGACTCAGGCTTGTTTACTCTTTGAAATGAGCACTGTCATTCCAATTCCTGTAATTAAACCCACAATTTTGACAGCAGAAACTGTAGGAATGATTGCACTGCTAGTCAAATAAGTTGCTACTGTTCAGACCGTTGCCAAGGATGTTTTAAAGGCTTCTACTATGTGTTTCAAGTAAATCTGAACTGAATCTTCATCCATTCCACCTCACTTCATTTCTGGAACAAAGATCTTGAAATCTTTCCTTTTACTAGGCAACCTTAAAGTCCAAACCAAGATTTTCTATTCTACTACTGCTACACTCCACTATAGCATAAATATTACACAGAACACTTCTACTGATCGGTAAATTATACATATGATATATTTTATATAATCCTGTTTCTATTCCATAAGCTCATTTCTCATACATGAAAAAAATCTGAAGCCAGCCACAGTGTTCCAGACATCTTAGAGAACGCGTACGTGAGAATACACCATCCCAAACTCATCCGTTTTACTAGCATTACGTACTAGCAATCTACAGCATTACTTCTTTTATAAGACAAGAGAGCCAACACTATTAAGCACTGAAAGTCTTTCCAACCACTTTTATTTTTCAGTCAATGGTGAGAGAATGCAAGCACAATTCCAGCCAGAAAGAAAGAAATTCCATCTCAAAGGAGCAGGTAACACAGGCACCACAGTAAACAATAAAATGCTTTACAATAAAATGTTTGCATTCAAAAGCCAACTGTGCAATCATTCAGAAATGCTCAAAGCAGAACAAAGCAGCTCATAAAACACAGTACTTCAGAGATGTGCACCCTGTAGAGTTTGTATTTTCTGCACCTGAAACTTCAGTGGCTCAGTTAATAAAACGAGATGCACTTAACAGCAGCTACTCCACCAGTGTCTGCCCTTCTCACTACACGGTGAGAAAGGACAGCCTACTTCAAACATTGCAGGATATTGTATAAGCACCCACAAGGCCCAGTTAACAAACAGAGAAGGTGGAACAAAAGTCAGAAGTCACCTCTGACATCCAAAATGCAATTAAGGAAATCTTTAGAAAGGTGTCATTCACAGATTGAGGCCATTTGCAAGATTTTTTTCTTCCCTTTATGGTACCCATCAAGCAAACATACTCTTCTACAGGAAAAGAGGACTTAACAACAACCTAAACCAGCTCTGTTTTGTTAAGAGGTAAAAAATCCCAGAAAACTTGATTTAAATAAAAAAAGCCCCCAAAACCCCATGCTAGAGAATGGAAAGCCTCTTAACATCCTAGTTTGCAGTGCACAATGAAAACAGATATAAAAAATAATTTGATATCTACAGAATTTCAGCCACATTTGGATGTTTCGATTCAGTGTATTCTGCAAAGAACTTGATCTACCAAAATTGTCAGATGACTTTTTTTATATCTTACAATATAGAACTCCAGGTTATATTAAAATTCCCTCACCAGCAAAAATGGTTTTTACTCTTTTCTTCCTCATAACAGAGAGACATCCACAACAAATCAATTCCACTAAAAAAATGCTCAAGAGATCTAAAAAATCACTACCTTCTTGATAATTAAATAGCTACTGGCCACAAAATAAATTAAAAAATACAATAAGATACTCCAGAAGAACTTATTGGTCTTACTAGAAACAGGCACAATATTTGGGAACTCTCAGGATTCTCATACCTTCAGAATTTGTGTGTGTTACTTAATATAACACTGAGCAGACCTAGCAGTTTATTTCATTATTTTCCTATTCACAAAGTTTGTTTGTTCCTCACAATTAAATCAACAAGGTTGAGTCCTGCCTCTCCAGAGGCCTTCTATAAAAGCAGAAGTTGTACTTCAGACTTTGATCGCACAGATGTTTGGAACAGTTTGATTCTGACTGTGCTTCAAAGCAGATTACAAGGTGCTCAAAAATTCTTTGACCTGCAAAAAGAAACAGACATTATCAGTCAAACAAAGTACTTATCAACAGAAATATACAGCAACTACATTTACCTCTCCACTGCTTTATGATTTACTACAAGCTACAGAAACAGAAACTGAGAAAAATGAACTTAGGGTCAGCTATGCCATTGCTGGTCCATCAAGAACTTTTTCAGACATGGTATGTGTAATTTAGCAGGTGCAGAGAGAGACATTGGAAGGACGCTCATTCCTCCCACGGTCCTAAACTACAGCCCTACATCACAAATGAATTCTCTTAAAAGCAGGTCTAACCTAAACATGAGGAAGAACGATCACCTCAAAAGATCTGTCATTTGGAAAACACCAAGTCACACCCACGACCAGAACACCATCCATACCTTCTCAGTGCATCCGATTAGTATGTTCCTTGGAATCTGAAGTTGGCAAATAACTAATAAAACAATACCTAGCAAAACCATAGCACATGGAAAAAAATCTGATACCGTGGAACAATGCCATAGATATTTCAGCTACTGTTGAACTCAATTTCCAGTATTTGAAGAGTGGCTCAAATGGCTATAACTACCTAAACATTAATACTGAACTTCTGGCCCATAGAACAGTATCTAGAATCCAGTCGGAAATCTGTGATCCCACACAGAGCACCAAGACCCAGTCCAGCACCTCAAATAATCCATGTGGCTGCGTGAGAACTGGATCCAAAACAGGCTGCGTGCCAAGCAGTGGGCTAGCATTATGCTTCTAAGCGTGGCCACTTCAGACAACATCTTAAATTCAGATCGCTACCAAAGGCTGTGGGAAGACAATATGCAGAGAACGCTCTTCCTACCACAGGGATGCATGCCTTTGTGTTGTGCCCCTGCCACCTGCCTCCCCCCTCCAAGTACAACAGTAATTACTCCCTCCCTTCAAAAGGTAGGTGTAGGAAGAGGCGGCAGCAAGGGCCAAGCCACCTTTCTTAAAATACAACAACCCAGCGGATACAAGACCCCAGGAATACAGGACCTAGGCACAAAACTCCAATCTCACAGTTTCAAGAACATCCTAGCAACTACACTGTGATCTAGTCAGAACTAGGAGCATTTTCCTCTCTGTCCACTCAAGCTAGAGTGCTGCACAGAAAGGAATCGACAATTCACTAGACACCATGGTGTTTTTGGCAGAGCCTGTCATACACAGAGCACATCTGTAAACATTTTGTTCATTTTTTTCATGTGAAATGGAAACAAATCTTGGATCACATCCTCCAACTGTGACCCTTCCTTTCCTATTTCAGGGCTCAAGGAGGTGGAAAGAGAGGTCAAATAAATCCCTTCATGTAGAGATGGGACTGGAATGAGTAACTGTGCCAATACTCTACCTTGAAAGGTATCATGAGAAAGCCACCTCCTACTTTAGAAAGTATCAACAGTAAGATTGCATGAAGAACCTTACAACATACAATACACAAGGCATAGCTTCAGGACTGGTCTCTGAAAGCGAGCATCACAACAGAGATGAGATGGAAATGTGCAGGTTTTGGGTCCCTGCTGGGCACAGCCGTCCACTAGAGGCCAAAGCACCCAGCATCATCAAATGTGTGGCAGTTCTGGGACTCCACTTACAAAACACCAAAAATAACACAGAGTCTGGGCTGTTCACAGCTAACCTGACAGCCACACAAGAGTAAACTGCTCCAAAATCCCTGTTCAGGTGCCTGAGCTCAGCCTTATCTCATGGGGCAGATGGGAAGCATATTCACTCCACAGCTGCAATGTTTATTAATTAATTCCATCAATTAACAAGCTTTAAAAGAGCAAATACTGTGAAGGCTGGTTTTAATCAGGTGAACAGTTCTGCTTCTCGGTGGATAAGCCGAGATCAAAGGACAAAGCTGCTTTTGTCACGAGGTAAACAAGTTATTTCCAAAGAGCAGAAAAATGTGCACATACCACTGCTGCAACTCATTGCAACTACTCAAATAAAAGCCAAGATGTCCTCAGCTGAATCCCATCATGATTCAAACACCAGACACCTGAGCAGTTAAAATGTTGACCTTTGGCCTGGCTTTAGAACTTGTATGTATACTGCACTTTCTTGTGATAAGGATTAAAAGATCTTCATGCAAACAGAAATCTCAACCTGAATTCTTTTTATACCAGACACTTTTTTCCAAGACTTCTGGTTTATATTCTCCATTACCTCCTAAACAAAGTGAAAAGCTACATATGAAAAGCACTCCCTGAAGTTTCCAACCACTGCTTTTGAGAACAATGTTGAAGAACACTTTAATAAACACAACTGAAAGGGAAAACCTTAATGATAGTGCCAATTTAATAAGACCAAAAATAAGCAGTATTGCAGCAGGCTATGAGTGTTCCTTATCTGAATGTAACTCTGTGACTTAACCATTTTAGAAGGATGATTGTACTGTGAAACGTATTTTTAGAGCTCTTTGCATTAGTTGTACTGCCTTTTACTGTGACAGGCTTACCAGGACAGATAACAGCCCATTCGCTCTCTCTCTTAACTAGAAAAATCTGCAATATCAAAAGTAGTTTGTTATTGATTCGCTGCTTTGGTTCAAAACTTGGCTGCAAGTTCAAGATACCAGTGAAAGTCTTCTCAAAATAAGACTGGAATATTTCCTTCCCTACATTTCTTGTTTTTTTTTTCTTTTTTGTTTTGCAAATCAAGATATCAGTGAAAGTCTTCTCAAAATAAGACTGGAATATTTCCTTCCCTGTTAAATGGAAAATGTATGTAGGAAATAGCATGAAGAAACACAGATTTTAAGTCTAGTCCAACTTCAAAGAATGGTACACTTTGAGACGCAAGAAGTATCTTGAATTCATTTTGACATGCTGGCAATTAACCGAAGTCATCAGTTTGTTTTGGTTGTGAGGTTTTACCTTCTCAGTCATGTGATCATATCTGTCCTTTTTGCCTTTGAAGTCTTCATTAACATCTAACGTCAAAATAGGTATTTCCTGTAGATATTCAAAATCCGTTCTGTATCGGGATAGGAACAAAGAAAATATTAGCAGCTAAAAAACCCCATACATCATGCAAGTCTCTGTCAGCGTTTTCATTGTTAAGAATCCCACAAAAAGAACTGCATAGATAAATTCTGAATATTTAAAAAGAAGCTTGAATTTGCAGTGTGGCTCCTAGGATATATTATTGATTCTTTAACATTCTCTTCCCCTAGCACCTAACAATAAATTCAACCATGTTGAATGAGTTCAGCTAAATCACCTGCTATTCAGAGCTCTGCGTGAAGAGAACCAGGCACATTGCATGTCCCAGCAGTAATTAACATGCTATAAAGGAAACACTACTAAGGAAGTGTTGACAGAAATATTTCTGGAATTTAACTTTGCACAGCATAGGAAAAGCTAAAGTTTCACTGGTGGAAAATGCAGGATGGAACATCCTTACAAAGATTTATCCATCTTTAAGTAACCATCGAACAAAGCTTACCGCAGTGTCCTATGCTGAAGCCAACTTTCATGTTTATAGTGAAGTTTCTCCAGATATTCAATGGGAATTTCTTGTTCTTCATCTCTTCCACGCAGGTAAATCCTATTTAAGCATTTCTAAAGGCAAAAGATTGAAAACAAGAAAAAAAAAAGATTGCTTGTTTTCACAGACCTACGGAGGGAAAAAAGCTAAATGCCACGGTAAATGTTAAACATGCCACTCTTCATCCAAGATGAATATTCAACTTGGTAACTCTCTTAGGAGCATAGAAACATAAGAGGAGAGGTCTCAAACAAGCCCTTTATTAAAAGGGGTACCACTGTGTTGCGTGAAAAGAATACAGAAACACCCATTCAACATGGACAGTTTTTTTAAAATCTCATTACATTATTTCTGGCTCTCAGGAACCCAGTTTTCAAATGCAGTGATTCCTTGGTTTCTGTCTGGAACACACATCCAAAGCCTCAATAACAAGCCAGTGAAAACTGTTTAAAACTGTTTTACTTTGTAATCTCAATATACATCCTTGACTTAAAGAGAGAAAAGAAAAAAACAACCTCAACAGCGAACCTAGTAAAAAGTCTTCACTGAAACTCTGGAACATGATGCAGTTGTTTACAACAGTAAAGTTGAAAGCATGAAAGTTGGAAGGGCCCTGTAAGTTAGTTACTGCAATTAGAACTCTTTTAAAGTGTTATTTTTCTCTTGTTCATAGAAGTGCCACACTCAGAGAGATATTTATTATGTTGTTACCTCCTTTTAAAATATGTTAGATGCCCAAATGTCAAAGCGTTGTGCTAAAGCATCGCAGACTGTAACTGCTGGCTTAGCTCCATTGCTTCAGGTGAAAGGGCTTCACACACACACCCCCAGTCAGCTGCGATGTGAACTATATATTGTTATAGTTATCACAGCAATGTTCCCACAGCTCTTTTATACTTTCCTTTTTTTTAGTATCAGTGGTATTTTCTGCTTTGCTTGTCTTATACCCTGTTTTTACAGTTAGAAAATCACTTTTTATTTAAAAATACACAGGCTACGTTTGAAAGAACATTCCTATTTTAATTAGTTCCAGAGTGTATTAGTCATAAATCAAGCATTATAGTCTTCTTCAGGGGAATACAAGCTGAACTGAACTCTCGCTAGGACTCTTACAGTGAAAGATAAGGGTAGATTTTGAGAGATTACATTTCAAGAATTTCTCAACCGTGCCCTTGCCCGAGACACTCAAATCAATTCCTACAACAATTATGTGTCATTGCGTATCACTGTATAATTGTGACCTTACTGGAATTGCCTGCAAGCATATTCTTCTTTCATCATAAAAAAGGCCTCATACTTAAACCCTACAATTTTTGGGGAAAAAAAACCCCAAAACCAAAACAAAACAACCCTATATGAGCATAGTCAAAGATCAAAATTTACAGGCAAGGCATAGAACATACACTCTCATTCTCTCTGTGCTCATAAATTTTTATTCCTCACCTCAGGAGTGGCTCTGAGATAAATGATCCCATCCAGCGCTAGGCTTTGACCAAACTGCTTATTCATCCAGTCGTGCCAGTCCTGGTAAATAGTCCATTCGGTTTCATTCATGCAATCAGACTCGTATAAATTAGCTGCAAAGATGTATCTGCAAACACAAAATAGTTCCGTAAACAAATATTAGCTTGAACACAGTTACCACTGTTGTTGCCTGAAGTCCTGTGCAGCAACTAGGAAAAGAAGCTGAGCATATTGATTTTATAATTTCTTCTATGTATGCTTGGACTGGAAACAAGCATCTGGTATCCTCATCCTGTAACTCTGTTCATTGCAGTTGCCCACAGCAGTGTTCAAAAAAAGCAGCAACATTTGCAGCTCAGGTATTTGTTCAGGAATAATCTACAAAGCGCCGAAACACTGTGGCAATTTATTTACAATATATTAGAACACAGTAAACACCTACGGACTATGCAACCAGATTTAATTATCAAATCTAACCTTCCAAACCCAGAAACAGAGGGGATGGCAATATGAAATAGCTCGATCTGTTTCAAGAAGCATCGACGGAAACAAGACCAAGTGACAAAGAAAGAAATTGCTCTTGACTCTTCTTGATGCCTACTTCTCTCTTTTCTTTGAAAGGAAACATGCATACACAAATAATAAAAAAAAAAAACCTGCCCATGAAGAACAAGAAACTACACATAGTTAATCAAGGTTGCACAGCAAAACTATAAATCCTCAAAGCAGTAAAATTCCTTCACTGTCAACACCAATGAGAGAAAGATAACACCTCACTTATTGATGTTTCTGTGATTAACCAGAATTAAAATTGAGGCAAAAGGAGGTACAGAACTTAGTCACACTCTGCTATTTATTTATTTATTTATGCGTTTTAACTAGGAGAACTTTGGTCTTGACTTTAAGGACTTCAGTCTAACATACCTGTCACTGTAGACAGATCGCTCGAAGAAGACCACAGGATTCTCTGCCTCTTGGAGTTTGCCATCGAGGGATTTGAGCTGCGCCCGGATCCTGCTGAGGCATGCGTATGTCTGGAAAGTGAAAGACCACCTCTCCGGCTTCTCGTACATCATCCGAAGCACGTTTCCGCCACTCTTCTGTGATGTTGTCAGCTCCTGGTTTTAAACAAATAAAGCGACCCTTTAAGTTGAGAAGGTAGACTATTAAATCAAACAGAATTGTTCTACTAAGTTAAAGATGTTCAGCCTTTACTTCAGGTTTACAACTGCATCATATACCTCCCAACCCTACTTGTGTACAAGGCACAAATACAAGTAATGTCTGCAATCTACAACACCAAAATGCTCAATTACTAAAAAAAAAAAAGTTGTAAATAGAGGTTAACTGTAATAAAAGAACCACATCCTATCAATACAAAACACCAACACTGTAGAAAAACCCATGCTCCTTTTACTCTGACAAGCGTTGAGTTAAACTTTAAGTTGAGTTAATTTTGTTCTTCCATCTAGTAATTACAGTTCCTATGGTAACAGCTGCTCATGGTGCTTTTATACATAAAATAGAGCACACTTTTACTGCGTGTACAATTTACTTTCTGATGTTGAACATTTAATCTATAATACACCAAGCAGACTAGAAAACAGGAACTCAAATATCATTATAAAAATCAGTGCAAATGTTGCTATCACTTATATTTGATAGACTAGGAACATATATCTGTTTTTTAAAATTAGTAGAGTATTCATTTGTTTTTAAAAAAAAAGCTTCACCTCAGATTCTTTTACTATACCTCACAATCCTCTTCAGACTTTTGCTGAACATTGCACCATCTAGCTACAGGCTCAGGAACAACTTCCCATTCCTCATCAGCTTGTTTCAGAATATTCACAAACGTCGATTTCCCCGCAGCTGTAAAAAAAAGCATTCAGGAGGAACAGCAGGTAATCGTGTCATTATTTAACTATGACACACCTCTGGTTTCAAGTCCCACAAATGAGTCTCCCACACCCATGTATTTCTGACTTAATGAGGAGCATGAATCAGAGCCCGCAATGTACCACAGGTCAGCAATGAAATGAGCGACAGGGTTTTTCTTTTGTATTTTGTACCACACAAAACCAAAGTTACCAAGAACCAACAACAAGTCTCAGCCCAGATTAACTACGCAAAGTCTAGGTCACATTTGCAATTAGAACACCAAGTCCTAAGTTTTTAAGACACTTTGTGGTCCAGTCTTGGACATGAAGTTGCAGTCGCTGTAAGTTATTTTATAAAAAACAGCAAGCAGATATGAAATAAATGTAAATCAAAAGCGATGGTGTCACAAATGAAGATATAAATGCGCATTACTAGTTACTTCCTAAAGCACAGAAATCATTAGCCTCTCACCAACGAGAAAAAAAAACTCAGGAAATTTGAAAAAGACACTTAAACCTGAGAGAGGCCAATCAGTTGGCAATCAACCGCCAAAATACCTGGTGACGCCCTGGCAACTTCTATCCTCAGTTTTAAGCACAGCCTCTTGCCAAAAAAAAAACAAAAACAAAACAAAAAAAAAAGTATCTCATTTTCCTACTCTTTACAACAATTAAACACGCTGGTGTCCCTGCCCACGGCAGGGGGTTGGAACTGGATGATCTTTGAGGTCCCTTCCACCCAAACCCGTCTGTGATTCTCTCTCAGGGGCACACTGAACACCCCCAGCCTGGCCTTGTCACTGCACTCACACGGGTGTTTTTTCACTACAATCAGGAAAGGTGCTTCTCTAGATGCATTCAACGCCTCTTTAAAAAGGCGAATAAATTAAAAACCCTAACAGAAAGCTTTTTTTTTTCTCTCACACCTCGTAGCTTTTACAGCTTTACTGCAGGGTTAAGCCCTGAGCAGGCTCGTGCACAGCCCCTCAGTGTCCCCAGCAGCCTCCTCACAGAGAAAAGGCGGGAAAACCACCCCGGGAGCGCGCACGCCGCGGCGAGAGCCCTGGCAGCAGTGAGGGACGAGCCAGCACCCCCGGCCGCGGGAGTTGACAGGACCCCGGGGGGGCCGGGCCCGACTCACCGATGTTACCCTCGACCGCGATCTTCTTGATCCTGCCCTCCAGCCGGCCGCGCTTGGGCGGAGTGGCCATGGCGGCGGGCTGAGGAGCGGGGGAGGCTGCTGCGGGTGCTGCCGGCGCGCGAGCCCGCTCAACGGAAATAACCGTCGCCCCTTCCGCCGCCGCGCTCGCGCCCAGCCCCGCGCCCGCCTTCGAATTTGGCGCGCGGCGGGGCTTGGCGGCACGGCCGCTGACGTGCGCGGCGCAGACAGACCGCCTACGGGAAGGCGCGAGGGCCAAAAAAGGAGAGCGGAGCCCCCCCCGTCCCGCCCCGGGACACAGGGAGGGAACGTGCGCCCAGGAGGCGGCAAGGCGGGCGGTCGAGCGCGGCGCTGCGGATCCAGGCAGAACTGGGGAATGAGGAGCGCATCGATGGGTGGCAGCCACTCCTGCGGCGAGTTGCTCCGTTCTCTGCCCGGCAAGTGTTCCAGAAACGTCTTAAAAGGGGAACGCAGGTGGATGTAAAGGGGATCGAGGCGGCGTGTGATGGGGGTTATTGCTAAGGCTCCTTCTGCACGGTCCCTCCATCAGCCACACACCAAACCCAAGATGCGTGGGGACTCCACTAGAAGGAGGATTGTTAACCAGCTGGGAACGCGATGGCAAAAACCACTTTTCAGCTGCGCGCAAGAGGTGACTTACCACCGGACAGGGTGCCTTGGAGTTGAGGGTGTGAGTGGAGAAGGCAGAGGGACGCGCTCTCGAGGCAGTGGAGGCAGATGAGAGCGTAGGAAAGCCGGAGTGCTGCAGCCGTCAGGGTCGCAGCAAGCTTTTAAAAGAAAAAAAGGGGGAAAAAAGAGGCACCTGTGCTGCCGAGCACGGCCAGAAGCAGAGTCTCTATTTTGCGTGAAGCTGGTGACCTGAGACAGCAGAGCGCTACAGCCACGACACGGCACCTTCCTCACGGCCAAACCTTCCAAATAACCCCGGGATCAGAGCCGAGAGTCAGTTAATGCGACACTAAACTTGCTATCCAAAATCCCGCACCGAGCGCCAGTCGGATCGGTAAATTCAGCGCATGAAGCAAGGAAATGAAAGAGAGTATGAGGTCTGCCTGCAATACAATATTCACAAACTCAGACAAAGCAATTACCAAATTCTCATGTGTGTGTGTGTGATGTTCGTCTGTGTTCAAGATACAGAAAAAATTCTATCTGCAAGGAGAAGGTAGTTTAGGAAAAAGTTCAAAAAAGGAAAAAGAAGACAATTATGGTCAAACATAGCTATTTATTTTCTCTTATAAACAGCCTTCAGTTTCTTATTGAAAAAAACCTAGAATTTAAATATTTTGTCCCATCACATACAACAATCTGTATACATTATTTACAACTCTCAAATAAACATGTTGCAGATTTTCAGACATTCAACTTTTTTTTTTTAATCAAAAGCTGTTCTCATTTAAAATCAATCAGTGACTACAAACCGAAGCGATATTGGCACAGTTAGCTTACAGTAAGGGTTCTCATCTTGCATTTTATATTTTACAACGTATTTTCTCCCATATGTTTTAGGATTCTAAAGGAGGAGGAAAGGTTAGTGTTGCTTTTGTAGTATCTTTTTTTTTCCCCTTCAAAAATGGCCTTTTATTGAAACCTCATTCATTTTTATTGCATTCTTCTCTCTCTGCCATTGCACATCCAAGTATGTGCTTCTACGGTACTAAGCAACACAACCACAGCGCACAGAAGTAGTAAAACAGCCATGAAAATAAGTGTTCCCTCCGCGACACGTCTCTGAAAAATGTCAGAAGTTGCAAACGTACAAAAATAATGAGTATAGTTTAGTGGCTATAAAAATTAATTTCCCCCTAAAAATACAATACTCTATGAAACAGTTCAGGGATTTGGTTCTTCAAACAAAAATGTAACCTGGTCTCTACCTAGACTGCAATCTTAACCTGGCAAGAGGAAATTACAAGAAAAGCAGGGAAAGGAAAAGGTTTAACACTTACAGTAAGTCATGTTGGTCTCATCTTAGGAGAGAAGATAACCAGGAAAAGATGGCAGGCATTCTGCTAGTGGTTTTAGTAGTGCAGTTTGGAAAAAAGACAGCTGATACAAGCGGTGAAGGAAACAAGATTCAGGGTAACAGGGAATCTTTTAGTGAAAGAAAAACCAAGGAGTCTGTGCTCGTGCTGCAGCTTTTTAAATAGTCCAGCTGAAAAGGGGCTTTTTATATACAGGGGTACAGCACGCTGGCAGGCGGGAAGGGGGGAGAGGCTAGGAATTAAAAAAAAAAACTACCCAGAAAGGATGTGTTCCTAGTAAAATTGTGTCTGGTGATTCCAGAGAAAGGGAAGGGGTGTGAGAAATAGAAAGGAACAATCTGAAAGGGAAGTCCATAGCAGCAAATAGGTATCCTTACCTGTGAAATGAGTGTCAGGAGACTGGGAGAGGGTTCAGTTCCTAAATACTGAGTAAGGACAGTGCTCCTCTACATCTTAAAGGAAAAGCCAAAGTTCAAAGCTCTATATTGCATAGTAAGCAGTAAAAGAAACTTGATACTTGCAGACGGGCCACCTGCCCCTTGAAACCTGTTTTCTCCA
This sequence comes from Pterocles orientalis, assembly GCA_011057875.1. Classification (NCBI taxonomy): domain Eukaryota; kingdom Metazoa; phylum Chordata; class Aves; order Pterocliformes; family Pteroclidae; genus Pterocles; species Pterocles orientalis. The sequence continues at coordinate 929,006 of WKFP01014834.1, read as the reverse complement.
TTCATCTACCGTTCAGCTCCCTGCAACAGCAGACTGTGGCATTTTTATTTTCTGTTTGCACAATTAACTTGTATCCCTGACTTGAAAAATTCTTTCTGCGAGCATCACGTATCTGCACCATCTAACCAGTGCCAACACTGGCAACGGCGGTTGAATTGATGGTTGCCCCATCCCGTCTCGAGGTAGATGACCTCCTGAAGTTACCACCCAAATCACAGCACGGTCTGGTGTGCTGGTAGCTGAAAAACACCACAAACTGCGGGATTTAAGGACCCTATTCCACCGGAAGGCTTCAGCCTGGTTTACCCCATCGGCACCTTCCGCTCCCCAAGACAACAACGCTGGAAACTCGAATCAAAGCCCTCGTGAGGAGTAAGAGTCCATCTGCAGCATGTCCTCGAGCAGCACAGGGGCTGTTCAAGGGTTCATTTCTCTGGGGTTTACTGGGGGGGTGAGAGGGGTGTCGTCCCCCTTCCCTCCCATGCACTGTTTTAGAAACACATTCACTCCATCCGGATTCAGTTTGTAAAACGTGGCAACTGTTGTTTATCGTTTCAATGTGCCCTTACTTCAAGAGTGTAAACACACATGAACTTGTGGTCCCACATCCTTTTTAAGGAAAAAAAGAAACAATTAAAAGCTGCAAATATAAACAGCATAGGGATACTAAACCCCAAACACTGCATACATAGCTTTAATGTTGTTATTTTCAAGTGTTGTGTAATTAAACAATGTATTCATACAGCTGTCAGGCAAATCATGATCTCCAAGCTTTTATTACAAGCCTAGAAACTGTTCTGGTAAAAGTCTTTTCTACTGCCAGATACAAAAAATACACTATCCCACATTAAGATGATTTTTTTTACGCAATACATTCTAATTCTGATTGGCTGAACTGCAGCAGAGGCCTCTGAGTTTCTAGAATTGGCTATTTAAAAAAAAAAGAAAAAAAGAAAAAAAAATGGAAAAAAACCCCAAACCACACAAAAAATCTCCAGGACATCCAGAGCAGAAGTAGGTCAAAAATGAGAACAAGTGCACTGGTATCAATCCAAGCACATCCTCACTTCTAAATATTTTTCTTTTGAATTTCTTGCAGGTACACGACACCGGAGATGGGTTTAAATCCAACGGCGGGTATCTCCTATTTAGCACTTTGGAGCAGGCTTCTGCCATTTTCACTCTGGTGTCTCGCTGTGATTTGACAGCGTGAGCTGTCTGGTGCAAAGGCTCCTCTCCAGTGAGCGTTATCAGCACAGTGAACATGCACACACAGCCTCTTGAGCAGCACTGACTCAACTCAGCAAAGCAGTTTTCATTGGAAATTTTACAGGATTTTTAATATCAAAGTGCATCTGCAGTGCTCTTCACGCCTCTGTAGCTGGAAGCCTACCTCCCTCTCAAGCTTGAAAGGTTCAGTCATTAAACACTCCTCCGAAGTACACACAAAAGGCTGCGTGTGCAAGATCACTTTGTGCAAGATCACGTTCTTAAATTCAGCTTCCTGCGTGACAGACGTCTGTTCAAACCCAGGCCTTACGCTGCGTTTGCACAGTCAGGTGGATGCTGCATCCTCCAGTCCTGAACTACAGGAGCCCTTCAGCCCTGCACCCAGAGCCAGCGCTGCCAAACCAGATGAGACGTCAGGTATGCTGCTCTAGTTAGAAACAACCCTGCAGCTGCAAAGACAGCACGAAGGATGCACGCAGCGCGGACACGCACTGCATCCCCAGCCCCCCTGTCGAACACAGCAGATGAAAAGGGCAGTGCATCCACAAGGAATGCTGCTTCTCCAGCTGTTCAGCAGGATGGTACTTGCCCAGTCCAGCACACGGGATATTCTGCCCGTGGAGCACCTTCTTTCTTTTCAGCCCATCACCTGACTCCAGACAGAAGCATTTAGGCGCTGCAGCACTGACTCTTCCACTTGCCAACAGAACCGCACGGGGAAATCCAACATTTGTTGGGTCAGATACGTCCTACAAACAGCAGGACTGACAAAAGCACTGGGGTGAATCCTGCTGTCATAGGTGACTTGCCAAAAAGAAAAGAAATCCTGCTTGTGTTTCGATTTTGCTTTTGCCACTAGTCTTTTTACGCCTTGCACATCTTTTTCCAACCCCCAATTCCTTGAAGAAATAACAGACGTGTTCACAGAATAGTCAAGGTCCTTACTGGCTGAGAAGGGTTAAGACCTTACTCCACCTTTTTTTAAACTAGGAGTTTGTCAAAACATTTGAGGAAAAGCTCTCTTTGCATTTTCAGCTTGACCCAGTGTGGACTGTGCTAACTCCAATCCAATCCCAACACTTGATGTTAAGACAAACACCATATAACAAGTCCCAAAAAACACTATGCAAAAGTCCTCTCCTTTGACACCCACACATGAAGAAAATTTGGTAATTCTGTATGACTTTAAAAAGCCAAAACATACAGATAAGCAAAAATTTCCCTTGCTCTTGGAGCAGATTTTAAGGGGCAATGACGGGTATCTGCAAAAGAGCAAAACTCATTCCACGTCTTCTTGAACTGCAAGGAAGCTTAGAATTTAACCGAGGACTGGCTCAATTACAAACACTAAACGGCAAGTGTTTTGCAAGCAGCCTCTGCATCTCACAGTAGCGTAGCCAAACCTAAATTCAGTATGAACACCACTGCGTGTCCACTCTTCACTACACCGCAAGACTCCGGGTTTCCATTTCTAAATGAAAAGCAAGTACACAACGCCGGTTTGGAGTTCAGTACTGGGGTTTCTCAACTGTTCTCAAGTCTGTTCAAAGAAGAAAAAAAAAAAGAAGAGACAAGAGGTACTAAAGTAGGAAATTTAACTCCGTTTACAATAAAATAGTTCTTGAAATAACCTTCAGATGCTTTTGAAATACATCCTTTTAACTCAAAAGTGGTGATTCTAGCCTCCCAAATGAGTGTGTGTGTACTACTGTGCTTGGACGTTTATTAGCTGGCTACGCTAATGACCACTTACACATTTCACAGGCTGCTGCACACTATTTTCCGCTTTACTCAGCATTTTCAGTCAAGCAAAGGTGCACAAAATGTAAGCTCAACTTTTCTGTCACGCGCTAACCTTGGCTTCACCTGTCAATTGTAGAAGTTCCAAAGTCAGCGTAGCGTACACCGGTCAGTTATGGTCTTCACGCTATTCAGGTGTGAAAATGGTGGATTTATGGAGTTACTATCTAGCAAAGCCTGGCAAGATTAACCGCCCAGTGTATTCGATTTGGTAACTAGCGATATCATGGGATAGCGCATTGCAGAACCCAACACAGATTTCTTTGAATCCAAAATACAACGGCTTTGACAAGATCCAGATTTCCAGGTCATTGTCTGCGGATCACCCCACAAGGTAATTTGTCACAGGCAATTCTCATTTCTGGTTTGAGAAAACACAAGGCTGGAGAGGCAGAGACACAGAGCAAGGTGGGGGAAGGCCAAATTTTGATCAGGTTTTTGATGCATTTACCAAATTACAAACCCCTAAGAATTCACCGGTATGTTCCTATTACTCTTCCCAACTGCTGTCCTTCCCTGGAGACGGGCTGTAATTTTAAATGGGGGAGAACACCATTGTGCTAACATAAACCCAAACTGGTCCATGAAATTATGTTCCCTCCAAGATTATCTTTCCTACCACTGAAAACACTGGCCACCAGAGCTCCTCCACAGAGCCAGGCTTTTTATTCAGCACTTACAAACTTCATCTCGCTAGTTATTTTTCAAGCCAGATTTTTCTTGTTATCACCCCAGTGCATTTTCTATATTGAATATTTTCCCTAACTGTATTTGTGCAAAATAATGGTTTATCTGGCAAATGCTAGGAAACTTAACAAAAGTGACTGACCCAAGTTGATGCTTCTGTGTTAAAAAAATAAAAGCACCTATGAAAAGCCAAAACCAACACGGCAGACATCTAACTACTGGCTAAGCACAGGTTCCTTGTGATTTCGACACCACCTTCATCATTTTAATTTGGCAACTAGAACTTCACCATCACTTTTCTTTATAAGAAATATCTAGCTTTGAAAAATTCTGTATTGATCTCTAAAAAAATAAGACAAATATTTGTATTAAAAGCTGGAGATCACTGATTTCAGTAAGTTATGGCTTTTTTTAGTGTAAGCATATATATATATATATTTCTAAAACAAGTAAGTGTCCTGCGTGTTAGTTCATATTTTCTGTTTCCAGCAATGCTCAGTATTGTATGTGCTTTGCACCTCAGAAGTGAGTCTGCCAAGGCACTTAGAGAACGTAAGCAAGTCTTTTAGGGACTTCATGAGAATGGGCTACCACTGACACAACACAGAACCCATCCACCAGCAGAGTCAATCCCCCAGCCAAGCATGTTTCCTTTATAAACACTCAGCACCTGCTAAAATTCCACAATGAATAACAACAATCAAAAAAAAAAAAAAAGCTATTTACTGCGTGTCACTAACAGACAAAAGATTTCCCCTAATAAAAGCACAGAAAGTAGATCTTGGCTGTCATTAACAACAGCACAGGTTTTTGTTTTGTTTTTTTAAAAAACCAAATGAACAAAAAACAAATACCACACGCTCGCTTAAAGAAACAAGTGACTTCAAGAAATCCTCTTCCTTTTATCTGTCCTTAGAGGTGAGTTTTTCAATCAGTTCTTGAAGTGGTGCAAGCTCTCTTCTATCAATAAGGTTGAATTCCTGTAACAGGGACGGGAGGAAAGACACACACACACAGAGTTTCGTAAGTGCAGCTCAGGTAAGAAGTCTTATTCAGAGAGAAGTTACTTGGTAGTAAGGCTCTTTGAGTCCCCACAGCATTTTCTGCCCGTCTGCCGTTAGCTGAATGGCAATGTTCAACTGCCTAAAGCTTTTTCCCTCCACTTCACAGAAGGAAATGTTAGAAGAAGATGCTCTTTTTTTGTAAAGGGAGGTGGGGAACGTAGCTTTCAAGTAAGCATGCTCTTTTCTATCTAGCTTCAGATGCCATTCTCCCTCTTTCTTTTGCTAGGAATTACTGCTCTGTTTAATTACTGGGTAGTGAACTCTTTTCAGTAGTCAATTTTGTAGCAAATGAATACTTGGTTGAAAATGTTCCCATTCCTTGAATGCTTCTAGCAGCAAATATACATACAAATGGAGTAAGACACTACCTCAGGCTCCTGGAGTTGTGACTCTCCTACAAACACACCAGCTGTTAAGAAGCTGAAGGAGCATTACTTTGAAATATTACTTCTTCAAGAATGTAAGTGTAACCATAATGCTCCTGCCACACTTACCTGAACAAAAAATATAAAGTGCTTGAAAGAAGTGTTAAGGTGTGCCTCTTCCTGGAGCTGGATCACGGGATCAAAGTGCTGGTGATAAATGTGAGCGTAAACTCTGAAGAGACGCTTTAAAATTGTCTTTGCCACTGACATAAAATTCTTTGGGAACGGTACACCTAGAAAAAAGAAAACAGACAGCTTATTTTGAAACGCCCAGGCCATGTTCATGTATTTTGAAAGCCATTAAAACCCAATCCCATCTCTCGCACAAGAAGGGCTGTTTCATTTCACTCAGCAATTCCATCTGTAAATCACACGATGTACTTACACTGAAGCACAACAACAAGCTCATTAAAAGACCAGAGGGGAGGTTAGCATCCTTGCAGTAGTCCAGTGGCTCATGAACTCTTTCCAAGACAAATCTGACTACATTTAGACACTGAACCTCCCTACTTTCAGCTTCCAGCTACTTAAATCTTATTATGCCTCAGTACAGTTCCCCAAAGAGCCTTATCTTACGGAGAAGCTTCCTCCCTGGTGGTAGGATTCAATAGCCCAACACAGCTCTCTAGAGTGCTCAGAGATGCCCTCTCTGAACCTGCCGGGCCTCTGACTGCCAAGGCAGGAAAGGGGAAGTCTCCTGCAGGCTCCAAGTCTCACCGGTGGCCCTGTGCATGCGTCTGAGATACCACAAATGTTTCAGAAATTATTCACAAAATAAAAGCCACTAAGAGATCTCCTTTCCTTTTTCCACAATGGATCTTAATCCTGGACAACTGCCAGCTAGGAGCTTTAGAACAAGTAGTCCTTCGTGCCTCTAGAAGCAGGGTTTTCTTCTTATCATTTCAGAACTGGTGGTTGTTCATTATTTTCTTCCTGCTTTTCTAAAAGAAACATCCTAAAAATTCACATCTTTCAACCTCACTTGAAAACAACAACAATAAAAAAAATCCTAAACTTAAGATCAAAGGTGCAATTCGGCTTCTTTGGAGGTAAGGCCTAGGAGAAGTTCCTCATGAGGACCAAGCATCTTTTCTGCATCAAAAAGTCTCCCAGTTCATAACAATTACTGGTTATTAAGTTTTGAGACCCTATGAGTGGTCAGGAGAAAAAAACACATCAGATTTGATCAACACAGTCAGTTATTAAATAGAAAGAGTATTTCCTGCATTCAGAATTGTTACAGATGTTTATTAGGAGTATTTACACATGGATCAGAGTTCATGTACAACCACATACATTTCATTTTAAGACATAAAAGTGCCTTTATATACATATAATGTAAACTTTTAAAGTTATCCTACTCCAGTTGGTCATTTATAAGACTTGAATATTCCTGTACAACTGTAACCCAAATACATTGTTCAATTTTACTGATTTACTTTACCTATTTTAGAAGGAAATAGCGTTTCATCATCCAGCTGATCCTGGACCCAAGTCATCAGGTAATCAATGTACTTTGGTGCTGAGCACTTAATTGGTTTCTTTATGTTTGTCCCATCTGCCCAGTGGTACTCATATCTGGGTTGGGACGACAACAACAAGACATTTCTTAACACAAGTGAATCACTGATATCAAGGTCTGGAAGGTTTTCTTCCTGCTCCACTCCCCGTATTCCCGCACCGTCCCACAGTCCTTCCTTGAAACTGAGGTCCAAATGCTCCCCAGCCACCTGCAGCTGCTCTGTGCCCAGTCTCCCCACTGCTGTCCTGCTTTAGCTGCGCTTTCTTCTGCGCCCTGTCTCCTGCCAAAATGTACGCAGCAGCCTGCGGTCAAACCTGAGCCCCTGCACATCAGAAGTTGCTGTACAAGTTTCCAATCCTTACACAGAGCATTTCTTGAAAGGCCAATAGATACTTATCCTTTTCTAAAGTGTCCCCCCCCCCTTCCCCTCCAAAAGAAAAGCACTACAGCCAGTTGAAGTGATTTGTCCAAAAGTTACCTTAGATTCTCACACAAATACAAGCTAAGCTCCAGGGCTCAAATCGGTGAAGGCATCTGATGTAAAATGTGATGTATCACCCAGTCAGCCCTAGCAACGGGCTCTTCTTCACCCCCACTTGCAGAGAAGAACAACAAAGCGACTGGTAATGCTCAACATCACCAGCAGCTGCTAGCCAGACACCTCAGACCTCTAAAATCCATGGAATTTCTTTACACTTGAAAATATTCTTACAGATTTTGCATAACTGAAGACTAAACTATGTTGGCTTTTGCCAGAGATCCCAAATGATGATGGGATTAGAGACGCAGAATAGATTTGGAGGTAGGTTAACGCCAAGGAATACTATTACAAAACTGGACGCTGGAATAAAGTGCCTTTCAGCCAAGAGATAGAAGAAAGCTTCTGGACTGAAGAGCCCTCCTTAGAAAAGGCTCATAGTCTAGTGCTAACACACGGCACACAGAGGAACCAGCCCAAGATGTAGAAAATCTCAGTTTCCAGTTATAGTGCTGATCCATTTGATAGTTGCAGCCCAGCAACTGCCTTCTAGCTTCATTGTTCCGTCTGTAGAGAAGGTGATATCACACCTTCACAAACCACGGACACGACCACGGAACAACAGAATGACCACAGCGCTTCTCTCCGTGTCTTCCAGAGTACCAACGCATGCATCTTACTATTCCTTGTAACACTTGAGCAGGTCCTTCTCCTCAGCACAGAGCCCTGTGTAGCCCTCTTTTTTTGACCTGAAAACAGCGTAATTTCCCACATGGGTTTAAATCAGCCAGCCTCGCCCAGCCAACCAGCACAGCAGCAGCATGGGATGATGTTTGGGCTGCAACCACCACCAGTTAAACTCTCCCTTGCTATCTCCAATTAGTACTATGCAGACATTTCAGAAGGTCTTCTATTTTAAAGACCATCATTTTATTCAAAGCTTAACTGCCTCTGAGAAATCTGGCTTCACATTTATTTAAACTAATTCAATTTTGTCAGAACAGCACCTGGGAGAACATTTTCACAATAAATTTTACGAGTAATTACAAGCGTGCTGCTCACAATGATATAAAAAGATCCAATTTTTATAACGGTAACAAATCAGAGGGTCTGAAAGCATTTTTAACTTGTACCTCAAAAAACATGCAAAAATTCCATACACACTGAATGGATTACAATATTTCTAGATTTCTGCAAAAAATTAGTATTCCTCACCACCAGTATTATCCTAACACTGACACTGGAGTGGTATTAACATAGGACAAATACCAACACTTCGCTGAGGTGCCAGTTTCAGTCTGGAGACAGAGAAAGATAACTAAATTCCACGCTAAAAATCTCATTCAAATCACAAATACCCAGGAGAAGCCTCCTTCCCCACCTCCTTACACTGTGGATTAGTTCTGCACTTTTTAGAGGCCACAGAACTATCCTTTCAGTAGCACAGCTTTCAAGAAACAGCATACATATCCCTGACAAAATAAAGTCAGAGAGAGAATCTGTGGGCGTACTGTTCACAGTTGTTCTTAGACTGTCAAAAGGCTTGGGGTTGGCAAGGGAGGGGAAAATGACCCTTTCCTACAAGATTAAATACACCACTGGGAAAGAAAAAACCCCAAAAAAATCAAGAATCATAGCCCAGCTTCTTAATCAAAAAAAACCCCAAAACCAAACACACACAAAAATTCCCACATATTACAACCATTTGAACAGCTCCAGGAGATGAAGGGTAAAAATCACTTTTCTAACTCAAGCTTGTGAGCAAGCACCTACAACTCTGATGGCAGAAACAGTTCCCCTACAGAAAATAGATTTTTAGAAACCTCTACAACTTAGTAGAGGTTTTTTAAGGGCAAAACAATACGTGAAGGATAGGGCAAGAAATACACAGTTCACGTTAGCAAGTGTAGGGGGGAAGCCAAGAATCCCTAACGACTCTGGTAGAGTTCTCTCACACTAACAAACACAAGCTATTGGCCATCTATAAATAGAAAACCCAGCTATGGTTCTCACACTAGAAAATATCCCGAAGTATAAACAACCACAGGACCAGCGCCTCTGCCATGCAATTAAATGTACATGACCTAAAAAAACCCAAAAAACCCAGCCTGAGTATAATCGAAGCTGTTACCTTGTCCAGTGGCAATAAAATGCAGTGGCTCGGTCATGCCTTTTAAAAGATTCTCGGACATACATTCGGACCTATCACCTCTAAATCTCAGCAAAACTGTATTATATCAAGACTGCTGAAAAATACTTCCTCTGTTTTGTCTCTTAGTCATCAAGCGACACAGGCGTAACGTCACAAAAAGGCAAAAGGACTGATATTGCTGAGAGACGCAGGGTATTTCAAGGACCTGATTACACAGAATCACAGAATGGTTTGGGTTGGAAGGGACCTTCAAGATCATCCAGTTCCAGTTTGAGGATTTGAGAGCCCCAGTTCAGACATCCAGCTTTGAAAAATCCAGCAGCCACCTCCCAACTTTGTCTTCTTACTGAAGACTTACAACCAGGGAGTAAAATGAAATTTCCCTCACCCTATGATGGTTAACGAACATATTACTGCTATGCAGGTTCTTCACTTGTTCTCATGGTGATACAGCATCTGATAGAAGCACGCTAAGAAGGGATAACCAACAAGGGCTTGGTTGGGTAAGAAACAGTTCATCTTTGCTGACATGAAAAGAACAGAACATTAATTGGGAATAATCTTAAGTTTTGGAACAAATTAAACTGACACTTTTTTCAATTTGTTAGACAATGAGCTGTGCAGCAGGAGAGGGAGATCTGTTCTTGATCTTTACGTCAATCCTTAACTAACTCCATGTACTAACACCCTGCTAAAAGCCAAGTCAGCAACCCTTCCAACAAAGGCAAGTCCAAAAGAAAGTGATCCCACGGGACACAAAGACGCACTTGCCTCTGCTAAGCCCTTCTGTTTGAGATCGCTACTGAAAGAACCAGTGGGCCCAAGAAGCAGCTCTACAGCCCCAGGTAAAGGCAGCCCTTTAGAGAAAATAATCCTCCCTGTATTTAAAATAAAACACAAAAACCACAGACACCAACCTAGGTTTTCCATTTGTTGCCAATGAAAAATCAGCAAAGCCTTAAAAATCACCAGTTCCTGCACCGGCCTGGCCCTGGCCCTTCACACACACACATACACTCCTGATCCTTCCCAAAACTCATCCCTGAGCACAGGTGGGGGCTGCAGAGTTTGGGGAGTGCTCTACAAATCCTAGGGACAAGATCACCTAATTAAAACCTTGTCAGAATGCATCTTCTAGCTTCTACCATCTCTTTTATAGCCCACTTCAGAACTACTTGAGTACTACACAAATTTCTGTCAATGGTTATCGGTCTCTGTAGAGAGAAATAAATTGTTTAGTCTGGCAACCAGACAGCTAAGTCTTTAATAATTAACCTTCACCTCCAAATAACTGCTTCTCGGGAGACAAGCAATAGAGCAAAGAAATATTTTCATGCTCTTATTTAATCAATAAGAGTCTGTTCCGCATGCCGAAGCACAGAGCAGACAGTGGGCTATGTTATTGCACAAGCTTACCCCAAAGTTCCTCTGCACCATGGTAAACTTCTATTATGTATTTTCAGCCCTCCCCACTCTGCAGCAGCAGGTCTGCCTGCCCACACTGGTTTTGGCATTCAGCAGCATCCATTTTTTAGTTTCAGAAAGCACTGCCAAAGCTTTTCTTGGTTTGTCTGGCTGCTTTCGCCTCGCAGAGCCGCTGCCCTCTCCGCCTCACCAGCTCTCCCTCCCAGCAGCACCCTTTCGCATGTCCTCAGCTCTCCCTCACTGGCTGCCAACTACTGCCTTCAGACAATAACCAGTGTCTTCGTGAAGGAGGAGGGAGTGGAGGAGAAAATTGTTTTTCTTTCGCTATTGTTTATTTAAGATTTTAAGGTAATTTAAAAGGAAGCATGCCCTCCCTCGCACAGGCTTGAAATGCAGGTATTTTCAAGACATTAAGCAGCTGGAAAGCAAGCGAAAACACAAACTTTGGATGTCTGTACAAAAACATAAGCAAGAAACAAAGAAGTGAAACTGAACTGAGTGACAGGGTAGGGGATTCTTATTCAGGCTACTCCAACTGCAGTCAAGTTTATTTCTAGAACACCTACTCAAATGTCTAAAAGAAAGGGTTTGGCAAGCCCTAACTGAACACCTGCATATAAACACTTTTTAAGAAGTGTTATAATTTAAGAAGCCTTCATTAACATTTCAGAAATACAAGGAAAAAAAATAGTTTTGATAGTTTACTTCCCAGGCTAAAGAAAAGAAGGACAAAAAAACCAAACTCAAACCAACCTTTCTGCTCTCCACTCCCTTAACAAGGGTTCAAGTTTTTTTCTCTCCACAGGTAACAAGACATCCTCCCCACCCACAGTACTTATCTGCAGCACTCAAGTGAGCTAATCTCAAGTTTTCCAATGCAAAATCGTCTCAAAAACTGAACACTCCCAACAATGTTTAAAAATAGTCTTACTTTGGGCCAGCGGACATCACCGGGCAGCTCTCCTCTGTGCAGAAGTCTGTGATGGTTCCATAAAGCATATTGATCTGGTTGAAGAAGTCGACAGCTGTAAAGCATTTAAACCATCAATTAACACTCTGCAGTGTAACTGCGACACAAGCTTCTGACAGCCTGTGTAAAACACACAGTGCTGAAGAGGGTCCTGAAGTATTTTTCGTAAAAAAAAAACAAACCACAACATTGTCATAGTCGCTTAAGATGTATTATGAAGGAGATGCAGAATAAAACCACCAACTTACTAGAACGGCCTCCGGCAGAAACGATTTAATTGTTCACTGCAGCAAAATCTTCTTTTGAAAGAAGGGAAAGACAAAAAGTTCAGTGCATTTTATGAGAACCCCAAATTCTACTGGCCAGTCTAATAAAACAAAGATTTTTCAGTGTCAACTTTCCAGCTAGAGAGAACTGTTACTCGTTAGCTGACACTAAAGGCCCTCAAGCTTTGTATTCCAACAGACTCATTTTGAAAGAAGTTTGCATAGAATCACAGAATGGTCTGGGTCAGAGGGTACCATTAAAGACCATCTAGTCCAAGCCCCCTGCCATGGCGAGGGACATCTTCCACTAGACGAGGTTGCTCAAAGCCCCGTCCAACCTGAGCTCGAACATTTCCAGAGATGGGACTTTGGTTCCCAGGAACCACAGTCACTGTAATCAATTTACAAAGCCCACTTTACGCCCCCTCAGTGAATGGTCCCCGTTGTATCTGTTTATTGAGCACATTACCAAGGTACCGATACGGAAGTTTATCTTTTCAAAGTATCTTTCAGACAATGGACGTCATGAGTGAAAATGGAAAGGGGACTGATGTTAAGCACTAGAAAGTGAATTTTAAGTAGGCTGGGTTAAATTCTTATGACTAAGTGCACGATGTGGTTCCAGAACAATACTTTTACTACATATTTCTATCTTCCCTATCCCGCAATGGTTTCTGTAAACTCCGCTTCTAGATGAACACAAGTAATAAAAGCACACAGGAACTAAAAACTTGGGAGACTAGCTTTGGTGTCCTTATTTATCCATTTTTATGCATGGCTGAAATTCAGCAATCATCTACAAACGTTAATAAAGCGTGGCAGGGTTCAACTCTTTCTATTTGTCCACAGTGCTCTGCAAATTTAACCACTCCACTGACACACCCTCACCCTGGCAGGAAGCACTTATAACACAGAAGTAGATTTAATGCCCCAGTGCCCAGTCCGGGCTACATCGCTTCTACTGCCTGCCACCTCTGACCACAAGAGCCTTTACAGCCAGAAACTTAATTTATCAATCACACCTGCAGGGCTAGTCCTCACGATGAGAAACCAGAGCATCCCGCCTGAGCTCAGCAC
>WKFP01014834.1:868905-911965 GCA_011057875.1 Pterocles orientalis | reverse complement strand
CATGAAAAAGGACCACTTCCTTCCAGAACCCAGCTGCTACCAAAAGGCAGCTCCCACTGCTACGCCAAGTGCTCTGCTGCCTTTCGCCACCCAGCTAATTTAGCAGTTAAATCATTGGGGCGGGGAAAAACACCACCGCCACATAGGAAAGAAGAGACACAGAGCGGGGAAACCACCAAAAGGGAAGGATGCCAGGAATATACATGAAGCATCTTTAGTAACGCTTACTCATAAAAATGGGCTGCCTTTTTTTTCTAGACAGTTTTGCAATACAGCATGAATAAACTCTTATAGAAGAATGGTGTCAGCGATTTCAACAGTCCCTGGAAGCAGTGGCAAGGCATATGCCAGACTGATGTGGGGCTAATTAAAAACCGGAAGGTTGAAGCCAGTATGATAGTTTCACTTCCCAAACATGTCAAAGAGCAAGAAGAAATAGACAGAACCACATAAAATAAACAATTACAAGACATTTATCTGGAGCATAATTTATACTCCGCTGCAGTGCACAATCAGCACCACACAATGACAGAAGCATGCCAAGCCAAAGACACAAAAGATGAGGAAAGACCCAGACAGGGCATGGAGGCTGTGGCAGCCAAAGCTCCGCACGGGCTATGGAAGATGATAAGACTTGGGTTAATCCAGTCTTTAGGAGCAGAAGGCAGGCAGAAATTCATGCAGCAGGGAGAGGAAGGAGGAGGAAACAGGGCCAAGCAATCAGAAAACACTAATTTGGACATCACTGTTCGGCCTGAATGTGAAAGGAGAGAGCTAGAACAAACAGCTTCCGAGGAAGTTACAACAATGAAATCAGAGACTTGCCAGAGCACAGACCCACAACTTGGTAGAAACAAAACGAAGGTCTCAGCCCGCATTCAACACCCTCCTTACAAAAAAAAAAAAAGAAAAAAAAAAGTGAGCCAACTTACTGTTAACTGCAACCCATTCATTTAAGTCTTCACCCTCTGGAAGCATAACGGCCATCCGGAGATTACCGCTTCCAAGCGTGGCTTCGGCATGTTTTAGCAGCTCATACTGGTGAGATCCCTCTGGAATATTCTTCTTTGGTTTGAAGGTTTTGGAAGAGCGACTACCGCTGCAAAAAGGAGAGAAAATAGTTGGAGAACTTGTGGAAAGGGAAAGGGAGAAGAAAGGAGGGGACAAGTCACGCATAAACACAGGATTAACAGTTAACACTTTCCCCACTCCCTTATTTTCCAGTCAGAAAAGGATATTTAACAAAAAACTAGGATGCAAAAGTAACAGGTGCTTTGACTTGTTGTTCTAAACGATTAAATGTTTCTCCACTACTCTGCCTTCTCATCTGCTCACCCTACTGCTGAGCCAGCCGGACAACTGGGAATGCTCAGACAGACTCCCTTCCCTCTCTCAGCAAACTGGATCATGGGCAAGATGAGATCAAAAATATCTCCTTCCCGAGAATTTGGACAGCCACACATCAAGGATATCAGCCCAACCAAATGCAAACCTTCTTTATTCTAAACAGTCATGAAGCTTGTCATGGTAATAAAAGATACTGAACAACAGAAAACCCCACATCCTTCCTAACACTCCCCTTCGCAAGACATGAAATGTCTTCACACCTGAAGTGCACTAAGAAGGCAGGGACAGCCTGTTCAGGCCCCCGTCAGCAGGTACTATTAATTCCTGGAACACAAGCTGCAGTTATTTAGGAAAGCTTACTTTCTGCGGGCCCAGCTGATACAGAACAGTATCTTAGCTACCAACATAAAATAACCCTACAAGGATTTGGTATTGTTTAGATGCTTAGTTTTTAAAATCCAGCTGCTCAAAAATACACAAACAGTTTTAGCTGAAGATTGATACAATTCCACATTTTCCACAAACTTTGTATGTCATTTCCTAGTTTCATACCAGTTAGCCAAGAAATAAGAACGACAACATTTACAACTTTCATATACAACTTTTCCCTACCTATCATTTTATTTGAAAAACATGGACTGACTTAGAAAATAGTTTAGATGCTTGAATTTTAAATGATGGCAGTGAACCTGCATGGAACATTAAACATGTCAGAAACATGGCACATCAAAAACTAAGGATTTGCAGAAAAGTGTCAAATGAGACAATATTTGTAAAAGTTTCAATGCATGAGCTGAGAAAAGATTTCTGTTGGCAAAGAAAAACTAAGCTCTGAATTCCCATAAAAGAAAATGGAAAGATGTGAAACTCAGGCAGCAGAATTTTCATTACAAATTTTATTCAGTTCTTTATATAAAAGACTTTGCTATTTTTTTTTTTTACCATCTCTCTACAGGACCAAAAAGAA
Source organism: Pterocles orientalis (assembly GCA_011057875.1). Classification (NCBI taxonomy): domain Eukaryota; kingdom Metazoa; phylum Chordata; class Aves; order Pterocliformes; family Pteroclidae; genus Pterocles; species Pterocles orientalis. The sequence continues at coordinate 909,651 of WKFP01014834.1, read as the reverse complement.
ACGCACAATACTGAAGAGCGCCTAGTGCAGTAATCTCCCAAATGCAACTAAACACCAGAAGTAGGAAGCGGAAGCACATGGTTCCCATATATTCTGTTACAGGACATTTCTAACATGCACCCAGTCATTTGCATTTCGCCCTAAGCAAGGATACCAGATTCAAATCTTCAATAATTGCCTCCCAGTGGGAGCAAGAAGCTTTTGCAGCTCAGGGAGTTCCCTTTCCCTCCCACCCCCCCAGCCACCTGCATTGGTTGACAGACCAGGTTCAAACCAACTCTGAAAAAGGGAGAGAAAAATTTTAAAAAAGGAAAAAAATCAAACAAAAAAAACCCCTAAATCTTTTAACTGACTGCTTATGAAGCCAAGTTTTTATCTTATCGTTATCTTTCTACATGCATCTGTGTGAGAAGAAAACCAGCACATGATAAACACAAGGACAGCACTTCCTAGCTTGCTCACAGGATCCTGCTCTCGCTCCATCATAACTAGACAACAAGAGAAACCAACTCCTAATACTCACATGAAAAGCAAACCAAAGGTTTCTGAAGACTTACAAAGCTCAGGTCATTCATCCGTCATAAATGAGAAACGAAAATAAGAGGTTCCTCCCCTGTCACTTACAGAGAATCCCCAACTCCTAAAACTTCAGTCCTCCTTTCACCATGTCTCAAAACCTAACGTACGTCAGCTCCTCTTCTGCAATACTGACATTTTCATACAGCGATGAAGACTGAAAAACTTAACTGCCGAAACTGGTCTGGTGCAGTCGCCGGAGCCAAGATCTACAAGCTCACTACAGACACCACCACCGGGTGCATGGAGCTTCCCAAGTGAGTGGAGGAAAGCACTGCCCAGACCGAGGGAGCACTTACCAAGAGGATTCAGCTCACAAAGGCCAGCAGCCCACTTACAGCTTCAGCAGAACGTCTTTGTTCCGGAGAAGATGGTGCAGGAACAGACAAAGCAGTGACTTTAAAGGTTATTTCATAACTAAATCAAGAAACAGTGGGGATTTTAGCAGAGGGTAAGCCAACCAAAGGGGTGAGGGTTTGAGAACAAGGCGCAAAGAAAGCATAGTGAAGGAACTCCCGAACTAAAATAGTTTCTTTCGAAGAAACCCTGGGTAGGAATTCACACTGTATCCACCCCAGACCATGAGCTTGCCAGATAACAAACCAAGTCATTGCAGATCAGTTGAATACCCAGCACAGACGTACAACGCACTAGAAAACCAGTAGGTATCACTTCACCCCTGCTATCCCCTTCCCAGAAACAGGGGGTTTCTCCCCCTAAGCTGGCAAAGGCTGTAACAACAGAATACACAATGATACAGTCTCACCAGCTATTCCAAAGAAGCCATTCCCTATCTGCCTCCACTACCCTGCTGATCACTGCTTCTCCAATCCAGCACAGCTATCCTAAGACAGCAGGAAATGGTCTCACAAAAAAGGCAGGCAGGCACCCCAAAGGAAAAGTTATTAGGATAAATGCAGGGTGCTAGTTGTCATGTGCTACGGAAAAATCTGCAATGTTGGCAGCAAATTATCAGAATTCCATGCACTGATCCAGTTCACCATATGTGAACCCAGTTAACCACACGCAGTCATACAGCCCTAGATACAAACAGAAGTACGGGACTCAACAACCTAATACAGCTTCTCTAAGGCCAAAACCCTATAGGACATGCATAAAACATCTTAAAAAAAAAACAACAAAACAAAATAAATAGATAAAATCAGGGTTTTTTCCTATTATGTCTATCTGTTACAGGTGACAGATTTATCATCTTGTTCTGGGTCTATTTCCTCAACTCCTCAGGCATCACATGAAAAAAATAACTTGAAAGAGTTCTGTCTGGTGGCCAACAATAAACACAATAATACACATCTTGATCAAGTATGACATGCTTATTCTACCCGTATTTCATAACAGAATTACTGAGATTTTAACACGCTCCAAGCTGCCTGGCAGCATTTGCCATTCCCTGTTAGGAGTCTCTGAACTCTCCTTCAGTTTTGAAACACCACATTTACGCAGATATATAAAGGACATATAAAGGTCATGAAATAGGGAACACGTTGCATCATCCCCACTATTTGTCATAACCAATTTCTAGTCTTCCCAAAAGAACCGACTTCTCGAGAAATTCTTGCCATTCCACGGCTGTTTTGCTCCCTTCGCTCCCACATCTAACATTTCTAGCAAATTATGCCCTTCTGTTTTGCTAGTTAAGTGCAGCTACAGCACTGCCAGACCTGGCCCTGAATCAGGAAATGTGCTTAATGCAGTCGAGTGGGACGGGTCCAGCAGCCCGGCGAGGAAGCCACACCTCCAAGCCACCAAAAACGCTTCCCACTGTCAGGAGCCCACATGCCGCTTGGCCTCACGAAGACGTCACAACATGCTTATAAGCAAGAATACAAAATTTCCTCCAAAGCTGTAATTTTATCTAGTCATCTGCTGACAGGGAGGGTTTTTTAATGATGTGGATTCGGCAAGCTGTTCAGTCTTAGGTTAGCAAGATGGTATTTCCAGAAGAAAGGAAAATCTTCAGGCTTACATCACGCTTACCAAGCTGTCTCAACAGCCCACTCCAGCTTCCAACACAGCACTGGAGATCTCTTAAAATCAAAGCAGCTAAATATCCAGCCTGAACTTTTGATACACTTCTTCTTAACTGCAGAAAAGGAGCCACTTAAACCTCCCTAAGAGAAGCACTTTGGCTGTCCAGGCTTAGACCTCCTCACACCCAAGGTATTTGTGTGCGGAGCCTTTCAGTGGAGCTTTGCACCTATTTTTATAAAGTCTGCTGCACAGCCAGCAGAACTTGAAACAAAACAGACAAGTTTATAGACTCCTTATGCATGTTGTGTCTAACACGGCTCAAACTGGCAAGCAAAAACCTCGCCCTGAATCTAGCGTGCTTCACAATCAAGCATATGGATGCAGATCAAAGCCCAAATCCTGCCTCCACCAGGCTGCAAACCTCCCCATTCTGCAGCAGCACCACAGCCCAAACCACTGAAACACTGACAGTGCTCTCAAGTCTTCCTCAAATTCCTCTTGAGTGAAAAAGACCAGATCAAGTAATCCCATAATTTACCGACAACTCATTACAGCATCTTGAACTAGTTCAGTACTTATGAAGTAATACAGTTACTAAGCCACCGGCAAAATGGAAGAAGACGACGAGACACCACCTCGGAGAAAATGCAGAACAATCTGAAAATCTTTTTTCTCCCTGCGCACCTACTTGCACACCACATACCAAACCCACGTTTCACAAGAAATACGTTATTATTTTTAAATGTCACAAGCATTCAACTTCCGCAGAAAGCAGAGTGCTGCTCCTCCAATCCATTTAGGCAACACAGTGCTGCCGTTGCTGTAAATCACTTCATGCAGCGCTCATCAGTGGACTCTTGTACCAAACACTGGAAAAGACAGAAACTTGCTCTGGAAAAAAATAGAAAATGTTGTCGTGGCACCATTTTCTGGATACACCTGCCACTTAGATTCTTCTGACTGCTATATATTGCTCAGGCCGTGGGATACCATCTTTCTTTCCTTGGCAGACTGTGTGAGTAACTAACTTCTGCAGGGAGAGCTATATCTCCCAAAAGCATTCGCCACCATGGTCCAACTGAAATAAGCCCTCAAAATATTTGGAAGCCTTCAAGAGATTCTGAAAAAGCCTAACTCAATACAGTACACAGAACGTTTACCTGGGGCATGGAAACTTTCCACATTTCAACTCCAGCTTTTTCATCTTCAAAGGTCTCCACAAGCATTAATTAATCCTCACAAAGTATCTTTGAAGTAGGCATAAATGTCTTGTTACACAGAGGGAAACTGAGGCAGCGACTCATTGCCAAAGGCCAATGAGTAAATTTATCGGAGAGGTCCCCAAGTTTTAGCTCTATACCTCCTTGCCTCCATTCTCCTCCTGTTCTTTGTTTTAACACACAATAGACACAAACACTGTAAGAAAAGCAAACACTTCAAAAAATAACATAGTTCTTCAAAGGGTAACATCCTGCTAAGAAAAGACACATCGGAGTACCATCATGTTAGTTTCCAATAGCCAACACACCAACAGAGAGATCAAAATAAAAGCTCAAGCTATTTTTTGAAACCAAATCAACAGCTGCAGCATTTAAACATGTTTTCCCTGCGACTATCACAGCATCAGGACAGCAGGTAAAATTAAGTTGTACACGTTCAAAACCGGCAGTGACAAGATTTAACGTGAGCATTTCTATTTATAAAACTGAGTAGTCACAACACTTCTGTTCCGAAGACAGAAGGTGTACGAGCCAGCAATTACTTTCTTCAGCTCTTACAATACCAGAAAGTCAATTATTTTTCAGTCGAATTCCCACTCGTTAAAATAAGCCTGTCTCAGCCAGTTCACTTAAGTTTGGAGGCACCAAATCCTATGTAAGAATTCAGGAAGCAAACATTCCACAACCTGGAATTCCTTCCATGTACCACCATGCAGCAGGTGCAAAGACAAATAAAATATCCACCAACTCAGAACAGAGAAAGACATCCAAGGAAGCTTCAATCCTGCCCTCTGAGGTTTCAGGTGCAATGGGCCACAGAAATGAGCACTTCTGACAGGCTCCGGGGCAGGATGAGAAACCCCAGAGCCCAGTTATCCAAGAGCTAGAGACAATTTTGCAAATGCTTTTCTACTCCCTGATATTACTTTCCATGAAGATGACTATGAAACTCCTTGAACAGAACAAGCTAATCCTTTGAAGTGACACATGGTGCTATCAGTCCAGCCAACTCAAATTCAGAAGACTGAAGTGCTCCAGGACAGTACAATACCGTGTTACAGCTCAACATTAAGAGGCGTTTGAAGGCTGTTCAACACAGTCTGAGAATTAAAAAACAGCAAGCACGTGGGTAAGTAGACAACCTGAGTGCACAAGCTGATAGCTCTCACCCTGAAAAATGTCCTTCTGTGTAAATTCTTCAGATACCATCACTGTATTATTCTGAACACTAACAAAAGCAACAGACTTCAATAGAGCACTCTAATCTAACAAAAATAACCGTCACAAACATGACGCTGTAAAAAGCGTAATTCTCTTGACATGTAGGGAAACACAGACTCTGCCAAGATCACTAAGCAAATCAAAGCAGCTCATCTGGGAAAGAGTTAAGAACTGCTGACTCCTTAGACAACATATGTTCTCTCCCAAAAGGTGAGGCAGTGGTTAGAAAGCAACTCCAGGGCCATGGGTTTGGTTTACTTTCTTTGGGTTTTGTTTTGTTTTGTTTTTTAAAGAAGAATCAGTTACATTGACTTGAAAAATTTCCATAGACACATGGTCATTCCTACAGAAACAGAACACATTGCTTACACACCCTATTGTAGGAACAGTAACTGGAAATACCTAGAGATCAATGGCGCACAGCTGAGGTTTCCCAGTGTAGCTACTATGAGCCGTAAGAAAAACCTTAATTGCCAACTACATCTAGATTAAGTCGCTGAAATTAGAAATTTCTACATTGAAAGCGGTTAATGTCAGAGTGCCTCAGAAGTGATTCTTCCCAAAGCTAACACTGCTCTTGCTAACGGAGAGGCCTCCTCTTCATCAAGGAATGTCTTTGTGTAAGTAACTCACCTGTTGTCTGCCCAAGCCACAGCCAGTTGCCAAGGCTACAGAAGACCGCTGCCACGCTTTATAACCAAACGGAGTCAGAGCCAGCTTACTTCTGTCCAGATCTCAGTGTGTGCCTTCTGCAGCACTGTAATTAGGAAAGCTGTGCGGAGCATCTTCAGGAATGAGCGTCCAATTCTGCCAAAGTCACCATTAGCCTTCCAGACACTTCTGCGCAAACCCGTCCCTGTCACGTTCCCACAGCAGCTTCTGTTCCCTCCAGAGCAGGATCGCTTCCTACACCAAGCTGTGCTTTCAGACGCCTGACCCCCTCTGCAAGGCAGGAAGCTTTGTTTCTGCCTCCCAGTGACAGGCTCTGCCCACCCGCACCCTCCAGGCGCCGGCGGTGGGTCGAGGAGAGGGGCTGCAGCCCCTGCCTGGGCTCACCAGGAGAGGCGAGCCTAAGCTGTTCCGCCCAGGTCCCCTGGCAGGCGCTTCCGCTGAGCACGGCCACGCTGCCCATGGCAGCCGTCTCCCTGCAGATCTCTGTAGTGTTTGTTTTCCATGAAAACCCCAGGACCTTGAGCTTGGCAGCTTACCAAAAAATTCAGATTAAAAACCAAAAATAAATCCCAAGGTAACAGTTGCAAAACACAACTTTCCACAAAGGCAGGGGGTCTTTTCAGAAAAGAAAGGAAGGAAACAGCTTGGTTTCAAACACCATTTTTTTTAAGCATTGAACATCATGCTTTAAAAAAAAAAGCAACCAGCAAAAATAAATCCAAAAGATTCCTCATCTAAAAATAAAGTATCACAGACTGGCGGAATTTAAAACAACGTCCTTACCTTTCAGCACATGGAATTGACAATGCTGGCAAAGCAACGCACTTCTTTCACGAATAACCTGTTTCTTCAGGTGTCTGGAAGTGCAATAAATACAAATCTAGACAAAACTCCAAATCCCACTTTTTTCTTTTCAGTGAAACACTACTATCCGCCCTTTCTGATCTCACCCTTTTTCTTGCTACACCATGGAGTACATTTAATTTTCTGGCTTTTCAACCTGAACATAGCTCTCCGGGCATACAGTGACCATTATTTTTATACATGATTTAAAATAGTGCCTCTCCTTCCACCAAAGTACCGACAGTGAAATTGATATTTTGATTTTTTAATTCTTTAGCCATCAAGGTGGGGACTAAAATCTGGCTTCCCCTTAGAAAAACAGCTATCTTCATAGACTGAAATTTCACACAAGATGGTATGAGAAGAGTCAGATCAAAAAATCATCAATAGTTCTTAAAAAACACAGGCATCACTATAAGCAAGACTCTACATGTTAAAAGAGCAGGAGTTTATCAGATGATTCACATCCAGCAAGGAAAAAGTTATTTAAGGTAGCCTTAAGGAATGGTTTTGCTTTTGCTTGTCCCAACCATCACCACCCAGTGTTGAAATCTGTCATAACATGTACACTTCCACATTCTTAAAGCACCCTTGTTTTTCCCCCTTCTATACATACACATTTTAGTCAGTGAAATCGAGCAAATGTGAGATCCATCCAGCAGAAGTCAGATGCTCTTACACGCATCAGAACAGAACCGAAGACAAATTTCTGCTGATTGAACACATGGCTAGGGGACAGGCGAGTGGCCCTTGGAAGCTGGTCAACACATCCCCTTGCACACCCTGCAGCAGCACGCTTGGTGCCAAACCCGCAAAGATGTCAGGTGGCCACAGACCGTTTTCCAGCTGAGCCAGGCACCTATGCTTCTCCACATCTCTCCACCTCCATTTTCCCATCTGCAAGCTCAGAACGTGCTGATAAACAAGGGGGAGGTGTTAGGCTACAACCCCACCCATGTAGGTGGCAATGGTGTTCCTGCTGTTTACCCAGTTGGATGTGATCCTTCTCCCAAGTAATCGCAGTGCCCAATGCAAGGAACAGGCAGGCGTCCAGAACACCATCCCGTAACCAGGAAATCATCACCAGTTTGCTATGCTCACACACAAAGTAAATTCCCTTGTTTCATTTACAACACATTCATTTAATACACTTTCATCTCCTGGAAAATCCTCAAAATAAACAAAGCAAGTCGCAGTTGCCCTCACTGGATACTACCAGAGCTCGGTCTGTGCACTCAAAAACACAATTAAACTAATTCCCAGAGCAGCCAGCAGCTGCGGAAGTGACTCAACTTCTCAAGCGTTGTCCTCTGTGCTGGGCAATGCAAGGAGAGGGACAGGCCAGAGACACAAATAGCAGGATAAAAGAGTAGCTTTCAGAGAAAACTTAGATGAGAAAAGGAGGTACACATTCAGCCCAGCATGCCCTACTGGCTTGCAGAGACAAACAAGCAGACACAAAGACAGCTGAGGAACTGGAACATGTCCATGGTATAAAATCTGCAGCCTCCCAAGAGGCTCACTCTGCTTGTTTCAGGAATGTCACTGCACTGCTGCTCCCAAGTTTCTCCACAGACTTTTTCAAGAGTTTTGAAGAGCACCAAATACCACTTGAAAAACGTTTTCAGCAGAGACCCAAGCATCTCCACATGTTCTCCTCTGACATCCCTTTGAAAACCTGTTACACGAAAAGAATCAAAATTATCCAGAACGTTTTGCTGCACGCTCGCAAGTATCCACTGGCTACCTTGAGACAAACACACCACTGCCTTCACCCCCAAAATTTCCGTCTTACTACAAACAGAAGTTAGATATTTAAGAAAGCTGAGGACTGGCCTTGGCTGGTTTGTTGGGTTCTTTCAACCAGATCCAGATTAGATTATTTTAATCCCAACATTTACTGTGTACATACACACACACAGAGACACATGTATTTTCAAACTGTAGGTCATGATCAAAACCAGATCTATTTCTGCAGATTCTCAGACACTACTATTCATGTACTACTACTTTAGCAGAGCAGGCTACTAGCAACTTTGAGGAAGGTAAACATGAAGTATTCCTTCCTCCCCAACTGCTTTGTGTTCTCCTAGTGACCACCGCGATGGAGTTCAGTATCTTTACCCCTTCAGTTTGCTGCAACTAGATAGCACTCTCTTCTCACTCGTGTTCCCCTCTTTTCCCAGGAAACCCTTTTTTCTGTCAGTTAGCGTTAGCTCACTTGAAAGGGAGGGCACAGCAGGAGTTTTGACACAAGTTAGAACTTCACCTACATACGCGTCAAAGTTTGGTTTCCACAAATGTTCAAACCTCAGTTTACTGCACGAATCTACCTCATAAATCACTCCGTAGACATAAGAACTGCGCTCCTTTTGTAAAACCTTCCCTTTCCCATACATAAAGCTTGGCATCAAAAAGCCATTTGAACCCTTATTTCTGCGGTACATGAGTGTATGGCACATTCTCCTTTGAAGAAAGAGGACTCGGCCAAGCTGTAAACAGCAGAATACAGAAAGAAGCCGAAAGGTTGCCGAGAAGGATGCTACACGTACCCTGCAGCAAGGACTGGAGAACTAACACCACAGAGAATGCAGTTCTGCCTGGTGGCCAGCAAATTCAGAAACTAAGAATTCAAATGGCTGTGACAGAAGATTATATAACGTTTGTTAACACAAGTATAGCTATGTGCTCCACGCCCAACGAAACCTGCGGAACAACTCAACCCTGCGAAGTTCTCCGTCCAAACCATCTCAGAGGCTCTCCCTCCACTTTGTTACACGCATAACGAAGACACAGACCCAAGAGCAACTGCAGGAAGAAGAATATTTGCATATTTTTGAGAAATTCTTAAAACTTGTCACTCAAATGTTTCCAAGAAAATGTTATGTTCTAAAGAAAAACAATTAGACAGAGGGAAAAGGCTTGCTAACACATGTGGGAGTAAGGATGACACAGCACATGTTATGCAGACACATGGAAACATGAAAAGCAGTATCAGAAAACTCCCATGTCATGCAGAACATGAGGGAATGGCACATTTTTTTTTCCAAGAGGGAAGCAGCAACACTCAAGTCCTGGCCAGCAGTCAAAGTGGATATCAACAAGAGAGGGAAACAAACCACACACCGAATATGAGCATCCACAGATGATCAGAACTCAAAACTATAAAGTATAATTATAGATGCAACTAAGCAAATTATAAAAGAAATGTAAGGAAATCTATAAAGCTGCAGGTCCGGGTTATTTATTTCAGTAACACATCTGTTTGTGTTTAAAGACAAGACACTGGAAACCTTAATGAAGAAAGAAGGTTTACTAAACCATTTAAGTAGGCATGGAGGAGTTCAAGATCTTTCCACAAGTAACTGAAAACATCATAAAGTGGTCTGGAGAGCTCCAGCTCGCCTCAGGCAGCCTTGCACACTGCCAGCCCCATGAAGCATCATCCAGCTTGTGGGACAGAAGGAAGGGGAGGGGGTCAAATAAAGCAGGTGACTAACAGTATGTATTTGCCTACCTATGATTTTTTCAGTACCTTTTTAATTTGACAAAACAAGCGCACAAGTGTCCCATACAAAAGGTATACGCTACTTTCCACAGTGAACTGTTCTGCCTGCTACACAGGCTTCCTCATATTCAGCTAAATTCTCATTCTGTCTTTACGTTACTAATGCCCTCTGCATCCTAAACCCTATCTGCTGTAACAGTCACACCCTTTAAATACATTTAAGAAGGTAGGAAGAAGCGCTCTTCAGAAAGCGATCTACAAGCCGCTGAGGATGACGAATTGCAGCAATAAAAGCTTGGCCCGAGTATCAAATTAGATCCTTACTTATACACCAAATATAGTGCTTGGAGAACGTGCCTCAGAACATGGATAGCTTCCCAAAATGCTGATCAGTGCTTTTGGAAACCAACGCTTTATGAATGACTAAAGCATATCTAGTCATACACGGCATTAAAAAAAGGCGAACAGTTTAAGATGGTGTTCAATCCTTTTAAATACAGTTAGCTGTTAAGGAAAAAGGCAAAGTTAAAAAAGGAGAAGCTGAACTAAATGTTAAGGGGGGAGGAGCCACTTTAGCACTTTATAAAAGGCTGTCTTTTATTGTAACCCCTGTGCAAACCAGGCTGATGATATGAACATCCCAAATGAAAAATACTCGGCAACTTCCCAACAGAACACCTCAAAACATATACATAAGATTACACTTACAACTTTAATTATTTTTCTGTTATTTCCTGAATTCAGAACCAATTTTACCTATTAATTAGAGGCAAGAAATAACACAGAGAACAACAGGAAGAAGAAACAGACAGGAGGCAGTAATGAATAATCTAACAGCTTTCCAGAAGTACACTGCATTACCTCATCATTAAGTATTTCTTACACGTCCCCCATATTTAATACAATCTCGCATGTTCTGTGTTTAAGTATCTTCAGTAACATCTGCTTAGATCTTGCAAAGTATCACAGCAGGAAAATCCACCTGTCTGAAAAATCCGAGGGGGAAAAATAGCCCTTAGATATAGAGAACACTACTTTTGAAATTATTTCAGCTTGTGCATTTGACAGTTGAGCCCACAGTCAGTTTACCTGTTCTACAATGAATTTAAACATACATATTTTCCATCTTTTCCACTCACACTGCAGCAAGAAATTTTAAGAAGAGCTGTCAACCACATAAGTTAATAATAGGACATTAAAGACACTTCATTTTCTGCAAAAATTACACTTCAGCATTAGAAAAAAAAACCATTTCGTTGCCATGAAGTATGACAAGTAAAAGACATGGTAATGCCATTTTGATTCCTGCATCTAGAACACTCAGCAAGTCCTAAAACAATTACTCCGTTCAAGCAAAACCAGGACGGTGCTACTGAAGTTGGTAAAAACACAATTAAAATACAAGCTAGCAAAATAAAATATGTGTTATTTTATTAAAGGCAACATAGAAAACCCACCCAATCATTATGTGGATTGAAGTTATTTCTACATCAAAAATCGGACATCTCAATTTTTAGCAAAACAGGAATTTACCAAAGCTTACTTAAGCTCATTGTCGTAAAAAAAAGGAATTAGAGTTGTCATAAAGACAACTAATCCAGGCATTACAAGTTCTTATCTGCAAGATGTTCTTCTTCACCAAGGAAGGGATTAAGGTTTTGTACGTCAGGAGTGCTCACATCTCTAGGACACAAGCAATTAACTCTGGAGGTAAGCTACCAAATTTACAGATGAAATACAATGACAGACAACAAAAATAACTCCCCAAAGTATGTGGAAAAGAAGCAAGCTTCAAATGAAACGGAACTGAAATATGGGTAGGATCACAGGCAGGATACAAGAATAACAAAATGAATTAATTCCTGTCAAGGAACAGCTGTGAACTGGAGAAGGAAGGGAGAGGAGAGGGTGAAAACAATAAAAGTGTTTCACACAAAAAACAACCAAACAAGCAAACAAAAAAACAACCCACAGAAGGAAAGTTGGGACAAGAAGTTAAGTTTGCAGCTGGATTTCAAGATGAATGGGAAAAGACAGGACATCAGAAGAAAGACCCTTTAGATTTGCAAGTTATATCAGTGTAACCGAAGTCAATGTTTTGAAGGGCAAGGCCTAAACGGACCAAAAAGTTGCACCTTATCCCTGTTTCCTGATGAAAAACAGGAAAAACTCAAGAGAGAAGTGAATGAATTCATTTAAAAGCAGTGAATTGTCAGTGAAATAATAATAAGCAGCTTCAAAATATATTTGCAAGGAAAAATTACCATTACCTTCATAAATCCACAGTGGAGGACTGTCTCTTAACACAAAAATACCATCTCATACGCACGAATTCAGTGTCTGCTGACTCAGGTTACATATTTGAAATGAGAAGCAGAGACTTGAATGAAACAGAACACGTCTGGGACACACAACATGTTTCACCGCACAGCTCAAAACTGGGTATCAGGTCCTGGAAGTCTTACATCTACTAAGAGACAAGAAGTCTTTTCAAACTTGCCATCAAAGAATGAATTTAAGCTGCACAGATACATGCCTCTCCAGACAACCAACCCCCAGCTCTCATTTTCATCTTTCAAATCCCTTCCTGGAAATATTGACCCAAGCAGCAGTGTTCTGGGAGAGCGTCTGACATACCCACATACAGAATAACCAACACGCTGGCTCTGTAGATTTGAAAAATTATAAAACTAACTTTGCGGTTACTTCTTTATTATCTGCTTTAAACCGATCCAGAAAAGCTGCACACCCAGGGTTTTCGACAACCCACTCAGAATATACTGTAACTCTGGAAGGAAATCTATAGCACCCTGCTCAACTTTCAAATTCAATGTCTTTTCTTCCAGAAGTAAATGCAACAGATGTCTTCCTCTGCTAGAGAACCCCCTAAAAACTTAAAGAAAAATAATTTTCTTGTCCTTAGTTGTCTCATAGAGTTAAAAGTCCCTTTGCAGTTTTTCCTCCCAAAGGCTTTCAGCATCATTCACCTATGCTGACCTCCCTACGGTCCTACACACCACCGTGAATATGTCCATCACCACCTCTCTTCAGTAATGCTCAGGCATCATCGTGCAGCCGGTGAAGCTACAATAATGACAGCAAACATGTCACTAGTGCCACAGAAGTGTTATGGCAGTGGAAGGGAAAGAAATGCCATGTTTGAAAAAAAAAAAAGGAAAGCACCAGATCCTGATAATCCCACCTCACGAAAAATTTTATAAGTCTGTGAAAAACCATTAAGTTTTATTCAGTTATGGCCAAAACCAGATTCTGCAGCATTTGAACACATAACCCACAACAGCAAGCTCACGGTAGCTCAACACTAATAGGAAGCAGCTTAGTTTACAAATGCTAAAAGCATTTCAAAGCACATCCTGCAGCTGAGGTTGATTTGTGGGTCAAAGGCTTATTGATAGCTTTGGCAGCAATCTCTTATTGCTTGCTATGGAAGACTTAAAATGGTGAGATCAAAATGCAGCTATTTACTTCTCTAGGAAAAACAAGCAGCTTCATTCTGTCAGCCTTGGGCACCCAAAATAAACCACAAAAAAGCACACTTGCAATCTTAAGGCACCCTTTGGTGGACAAACACTTCTAATATTTTATCTATTTTCAAACAAGATAAAAAAAGACTCCATAACTTGCAGGACGTGTACAGCGTAAGATGTAACCGTGACCCCTGGGCTGTCCTTTCCACAGTCCTCTGTTGCCATGAAGAGGTCCTAAACCCAAAGACTTGAGAAAAAAATATCAAACGCTTTTGGTATCTCTTCAAGATTACAAACCAAGACACCTCAGGCATTCACAAATCCTCCCCTGAAAGCAATCCCTGTTCCATCACTGTTCTCATCTGACAAATGTAAATAGCTAATTGCATAGGTTCACTGCCATTGCAAACACAAAGAGAGGACAAACAAGGGAAAACAATTGTGGCATAAAAACAAACAATTAGGAAGCAATCAAGACCGGACATCACTCCCATGTAGCATACACAACTTTCACACTGAACAATGCCTCTCTTCACGTTTTTTTTTTTTCTTTTTCCTTTATTTTAAACTAATGTTTCTATACCAAGGAGGAAGCATCTAAGAACATGCAGAAGTGCTCATCGCTCACTTCATCAATTACATGTTCCCCACAAGAGAGTATAATCGGCAAAATTTTTTTCAAATGCAATTCCAAGCTCAGACACCTTGCAGCCTGAATTGGTTTGCACAGCTCTGGTATTCTGAGGCAGGCTCGTTCTTACTGAAATAAAACTCAGTCTCCCAGCCCTCCACCACCAACCTCGATGACAAGGCAGCAGCACTCACGCATTGGTGGCTACAATTTATTTGCGTTTCATTGTACACAAATTTGACCGGCTACTTTTCGAAAGCTTACACTACTTTACCATGAGAAAGAAGTAGACATTTTATCAAACTCATCAAGAAAGAAGCACATCACCAACAGGAGAATGGCAGCACACAATGACACCAACTAGCTAAATTAGCAAAAAAGTAATCCCACCAAAAAGGAATACATAGTTGTCTGCTGGTGTAGCTTCTTCAACCAGCTCATTAGAAGTGTGAAAAGCACCTCAGTGAGCTCAGCCCTAGCAGCAAACTGCACCCTAACAAACTGCTTTGGGGTCTTCAGGGAAGATAAATGAGGAAGGAAGCAAAGCGACAAGCACTACAAAAGGCATTTTTCCAGAGAGTCCAAGAATTGTAAAATGAATTGTATTACAGGCAGCACAAGGGGCAACACAAACACTCTGGTGTAAGTTTTAACTCTATATTCATTGCCATGGTTTCTGGAAGCTTTCTGCTCCTTGGTGCTCCCTTCCTCGAAAATGAGAGGCCAGCCGAGGGGCAAATCTTTTGACAGCAGGCCTTTCAAAACAGGAATTAAACACAGAGTTAACACTACAAGTGAAGTGACATGTGCCTGAACAACACTAAACACAAATTTCAGGTAAAAGCGCATCTTTCTATAGCCAGTTATTCAATGAAAGCTATAAGCAGCTAAAAAACAAGAGGGGAAACAAAAAAAAAAGTTTTACTTTCTGTGAAGTTCATTGACAGAGCTGATTTCATTTAAACTCTAAGGAATCCTTTTGTTTTCCTCAAAAGTCAAAATTACTGTTACCAAGACTTAAAAAAAAAAAAGTCTTTTAAGAGTTGGCAATAACTTTGCAGTTCTCTTTCCAATCTGTTCACAGGCAAATTCAAGAACCTATCATTCCCCGTGCTCTTCCAAAAAAAAAAAAAAATCTGAATGCATCACTAATGGTACTGGTTAAACAACAGATTTTGTGGTAAGGCAACACCTTTGTGTGTCAAGAGCCTTTAGCCTGATCTCTTCCCCAGGAACACAGCCTGAACAGCAGTATTACACTCATCAAGCTAAAACTGAAGAAAACCATTATTTAAAATACAGGCAGAAAAACATCTGAATGTCCAACAAGCATCTATTTCCCATTTCTAACAGTTCATAAATGCCTACACGTTGATTTTCAATGGCAGTAATTGCAGTTTAGAAGCGCCTAACAGTCTTCTGTGGGAGTCCGTGATAAAGAGGAGATAAATACATCTCCAACTTTTAACTACAAAAGGAGCACTCACAAAGCACTCAGTTGCTCTCCAGCTAAAGTAAGCGGAAAAACATTGCCCACTTTAGAAACGGCTTTCATTTGGTAAGCAGCAGCAACTCAGAACCTAGGAAAGCTGCAGAAGGGGAAACAAAATACAGCAGGAGCAGACTGGGAAAGCAGGAAGGCGGTAACACTGATCAGTCTGGAAACAAACACGCCAGCTCTGATTTTAGCATTACTCTGCAAGAGACCTAAGGAAAAAAAGTAACGTCCCACTGCACCTTCTGCACCTATATATACACACATAGAAACTATGATTTTAATTAAATTTTTTAAAAACCCCAAACCCAAGCACACCGTCAGAAGACACTGCCAGGGTTCACTGCACTAAGAGGACAGAGAAAGAACAGTGCATCTCTCCGACAATTCAGTTTACAACGTTGATTCACAAACACACGTGCCCCAACACCTACTCATCCTCACCCTTACTTGCTGTTTCCAGCAGCTCCTGGTCTTTCAAAGTCTCATCAGTTATCACTGCTTACATGAACCTCGTTTAAAAAATATATATATGCGGCAATTTTCTGAGAGGGATCTAACAATCCATAGATGGCTTTTTTTTTAAGAAAATACAGTTTCACAACCTCAATAATAAAATTTAATCTTTTCCTTTTTAAGAATAAATGGTTTCCATCTAGTTTTTTACGTAAGTTTTGCCAGCGTAGGATAACACAAGCATGTTACCATATGGCACGCCTACCATAACTATCTTTAATTTTTTTCCTTGGAGATGTAAGCTAAAGTACCTGCAACTATGCTGTAATTTCCTTTTAGAGAGAACTTGTCAAGCCGAATTTTTTTGGAACTTAAGATACTTTCTAGCCCAATTCCTCTTTCTTTTTTTTTTAGTCATGATAACCTATTCAACCACTGAAGAGGTTTATTAAGCGTTTTCAGAAAGGAAGAAACAGATCAGAAAGAGAAAACAGTGGCGCTGAAAATAACAATTGCTGTCAAAACCGAGTTGTATTAACTCAGTGACTTCTCTCACAAGACAGACTTTTTATAATGTTACCCATAACGAGAGAAGACAATGGTTTCCCTTGATTTTTTTTTCACCCCCATGTAGCTTTATATGTCACAGGCCCTAGCAACGGAGCAGAATAGCAATGGATTTGTCAGCAGACAGGGACCGTACAATCGGCCTGCGAGGGGGGCCCCAAGCACCCTGTGTTATCCAAGCACAATCGCCCTGTTCTTTGACAACGAGCAAGCCTGCAAACAGAACACGGCTTCTGATACCAACTTGAGTGTCAAACTGACAAACTACAGCCAAATGACTGACAATAAACCTGCATGACAGGTTCAGTGCCCTTTAGAAAACATTTCTAGTATAGGTGCACAAAAACAACCTTCATCTGCCCCATCTTTATTGCAAGTTCAAAATTGTGAGCCAGTTCACAAAAAGACAGCAGAGAAAAAAGCACAAATTATCAACTTTGCTACCTCCACATCAAGGACACCCTTGGTGAAAAAAGTACTATGAAAAACCATGTAAAAAGTACTGTGAAAATGTGGGGAAGGGGTCACAGCTCAAAATACAAGTTCATACTGCTAAATCTGCACAAGTGTAAAGACATCCAACCACTATCATTGAATAACCACATCAAGTTAACACGAAAATAAAGTGTGAAAAAAGATGATGCTAACTTTCTGGATACTTAAAAAAAAAAAAAAACTACTCGCCAGTAACACACAGAAAGCTTTCCTGGTCTCCTTGAGGGCTACCAGGTATATTTTTAAATCATTTTTTTAAAATCCCCTTCTAGACTGCAGATGAGCAAAGTAGGTTCCATCTACAACACTCTGCCAACAACAGCTGAGACGGCTTTGCCAAGATTTCTAACTCTGCCATGCAATAACGTGAGTTTCCATTCCTGTATTTCATCCAGCAGGACCAGTCGAAACAATGGAGCTGGGGGCAAAAGGTTTGCTTTCCTAGGTTTCAGAAGGGTCTGGAAAAAGAAACAAACATCTCATTATTGCCTGTGACAGAGGGTGGAGGGTTTCATGCTTTTCCAATACCAGTTAGCCAAATGCCACGGAGCGTGAGACTCTAATTTGCAAACCAGACTCCCAGGACACCACCACACTCAAAACCCTGTCCCCCTTCTCCGTTGCGGCAGCTGAGAATTATGAAGGAGGGGGACAGCTGGGCTTCTCATTAGGAGCACAGCGCCTGAATCGACGGACAGTCATTTGTACCCACCCTGCAGCCAACAGGCGTCTTGCAAAATCTCTCTTGGGTAAGGCAGCACAAGCGCAATTACAGGCAAGCTGGATTGGTACGGCAGTTAACACATCAGTGCAACGGAGAGATTTAGAAGGAAGCCGGTGTTATTTGTCTCTGTGAGAACACAACTTACTAGAATGCTCCGGTTCCCAAGATAAAGTATCTTCTCTAAAAGCAGGCTACCGTACATGTTGGTTATCAATACAAGCCTTTAACAACTGTCAGATACGATGGCAACGGTCCCACGAACCGCTCGCACTAACTCCAAATGTGCAAGTGAGTCCCCTCAGCGGGGCGAAGGCCTGAATGGAGCGCAAGGGCTCCTTTTCCAGCTGCTTAGATTTCCCTTCTTTCCCCAGAGCACATCTTCTCTTTAATTAATAGGTCACTGAACCGGTTTATGTTAATTGTCAGAAGTACCTCGTCTTTGTTCCCAAGGGGAGGGACCAAAGTTCATTCACTTGTTGTCTACTGAAGCAAAATTGCAAAATGTTAAGGTTTTGCGCGCACCTCAATTGCCACCGATTCCTCGGGGAGCTTTTTAACGCCGCAGCGAACAATCGCCTTCCCGGCAGCAACACCCATCCTGCCAGCGCTCCGCGGCCGCGTCCCGCCGCGCCACCTGCACCGCCGGGAGCTCCCGCGCCAGCTGCTCCTCGCCAAACCCGCGCCGACACCGACCACTCCTCACTTATCTACCGCCGAGAGCCCTGCGGGCAGCAACTCCTGCCCACACCGTGCTCCCCATGAGTAAAAAAATATTCTTAAAAAAAAAAAAAAGACTCCACCAGACCGGTGTTTTTCCCCTCACGGCTGCTTTCGCCTTCCCAGCCGCGGCCACACAGCACTCACCGGGCAGCTCGGCGCCTTCCCCCCCGCCTTGAACAATTAAATTGCTTTTTTAAATCCCTCCCCGACTCCCCCGGCCGCTCAGGAAGGTCGAACCCCAACTCCCCCCGGCGAACCGCCGCCCTCCAAACGCCCTCTCCGCGCGGCCGGCCCCGAGCGGCCGTTAACTTCCCGCCCGCGCGGCTGAGGGAGGGCGGCCGCTGCGGCCGTTACAGCGCGGCCGGGGCCCCCCCCCGGGGCACAAAGGCAGAGAGCGGGGGCAGGCCGCGGGGCGGGACGGGACGGGGAAGAGAGCTGAGGAAAGGGACGCCATGCCGGCGGGGAGCGGCCGCCCCGCTCCCTCAGGGCAGCGGCAGCGTCCCCTCGGCCGGCTGCCCTGCCTGACGGGACGGGGGAGAGAAGGAGGAGGAAGAGGAAGGGGCTCTTCCCTCTCCTCAGGCAGGAGAGGAGGCGGCGGCGGCAGAGGAAGCCCCCTCCCCACACGCTGCCGTGACCCCCTCCGCGGCTACTCACAACAAGAAGCTCATGGCGACGGCGGAGGAGCGGGACCGGCGGCTGCCTGGGCTCGGCTCGGCGCTGCTCGGCTCCCAATGGCAGCGGCGGCGCAGGGCGGGCGTGTGCGGGGAGAGCGCCGCGGGGCGGGGACACAGCCCGCTGCCGCCTCCCGCCGCCGCCGCCACCCGCGGCCCGCCCGGCCGCCATCGCCCCCAGCAGGCCCCGCGGCCGCTCCGCGGACCTCCCCTCGCGGCGGTTGCCTCTCCCTGAGCTCCTCACAGATCTCCCTCAGGTATGCTCCCGGGTCCTTCCTCAAAGACTCCCGGCCCCCTCGGGCCTCTCCCCTCAGACATCGTCGCCTTCCCGCCAAAAAGGCGCTGCCCCCTTATCCCTTCAGATCTCCCCATCTCCTCAGGCATCCCTCCTGGCTGCGCCCTGCGGCATTGGCCTCAGCCCCAGGGCAGCGCAGGGCTCCCGGGAAGCGTTTCCCCCAGCCTGGGGTGACCCAAACGGAGCAAAGGCTGCGAGCAGGGCACTGAGGAGAGAGCAGGGCACTGAGGAGAGAGCAGGGCTCAGCCTCCTGCCTGCCCCAGCCCCTGGGTACAGCCCAGCTCCCTCAGGCCACAGTGTCCCAGCTGTCACTGGACAGTACTTCTGGGGCACAAAGGGAACATAACCATCTCCGACAGCCTTCTTCCTCCTTCCCTTGCCTCCTGTAGCCTGTCAGGAACCAAGGCTCAGGGTTGGTACCTCAGGCTGTTCTGTGAAGGGCCCGTTACTGCGTGTTGATGGAGGTACGGTGTGGAAATTTTCCATTTCTCTTCATGTGAACCCTCAGTGGCAGGGCAGACCTCCATTTTGTGTGGAGACGCGGCCGGGCAAGTGTGTGAGAAGAGCCCTGTGCTCATCTACCAAGTGCTGCAGGGGAACTGGGAGGAGTACCTGAGCAATGGTGCAGCCTGCCTGTATTTATTGTTCCACACCAAACCGCTTCCTGGGGAGCAAGGCTGCAGGGTTCAGGAACAGCGCGGTTCACCTTGCTTTGGCATGTCGTGCCATGGACTCAAAATATGTCACAGTGTAATTATTGATGCCATCCAGGCCTCCTTACGTGGTCAGCAGATGACATTGCCTCATTCTTCAGGTCTGTGACAAACGGGTTCACGTACCCAACCCAGAGGTAACCACAAAAAGAAGAGGGAGATCTTAACTTCTGCATTTCTGCCCTCTTCGCGCAGCAGTCTAACCCTTTTTAAAAGAAATGTCTCAAAATGGCTTCCAGTATTTCAGAAGCCTCAATGTTTGGTTTGCGAGCAATTTTTTGTGAGCAATTTTTAACTGAGCTGACTAGGGCCCATTCTCACACCTCAGAAGTGAAGATGGGGCAACTGCAAACTACTGAGGTTAAAAAAAAAATCCAGCTTTTCTTACAAACCTTTGGGAAGTCTCTCACCTGACTTCTGCCCTGAAATAAAATGAGATAATAATATCAAACAAGGACCACACATTTCACTGTAGACTTAGTCATATCCAAGTGCCACATTTTTATGGCAGAAATTACAGTCCCAGAATGTAATTGCACATGAAAATCTGCCTCTGTTTAGGTCAATAAGATGCAAGCTGGATTTTGGAGAAGGGCGAGGACATGCAGCACGGTACCCAGATGTTCCCTCCTGCCCCAAGGGGATTCTGCAAGCCCCAGGAGCCCCAGATAGCCCACACTGCTGCAGGTAGGCTAGAGGAAAACCAGATGAGTTCCAGATTTATTATCAGGCAAATTCAGTACATGAAAACACGCTACAATCCCACCCAGCATTAAGCTTCTGTATGGCACGTAAGGGCTTTCAGCTATAACACCTTATGTGGCAACATTGGCAGTTTGCTTCTCTCACGTTTTTAAATGCTGAAACTGCATTTTCTACTTTTCTAGCTCTGTCCTTCAGACCAAGTCAGAACGCCAGGTCAGTGCATTTCTCAGTAAATGAAAATTATACTGCGCTTCTTAGGACGCTTTTAAAATCAAGTGTTTTACTGGGCAGCAAAGGCATAACTGAAAAGCATTTCATGACGTTTGCAATTTTCCTTTTGGCCACATTAGTAAAAGCAGGCATGAAATGGGTCTCGGGGCACTTTTTAACAGATGCTGTCAGACTAATTTGACCACATAAATCAAACGCAAAAAAAAAAATTTGCTGATCTTTCTGGCACATTCACGTTGGGACATGAATAACCTCCGTTCTTGTTCCCACCCATATGCTTCCGTCTACCCACAGAATGTTTTATTTTAGTGGCAAGTTAAAATTAAATGTCTGTTAGTACAGCAGTTGGTAGGAAATACTTTGCCAGGGAGGCTGTCAGAAGAAGTGGTTATGTAATGGGTACATTTTATGTCTGACATTAGTCTATTCGGGATGGCTAAGGGTCACATGAAGTGCTCACTTCAGACGCTGCTGATAGAAGGGACTGGCAGCACGCTCCAGTCTTATATAAGAGTCGAACCGCTCAGTTGCTCCAGGAAAGGCACAGTGAATGCACCCGTGGCCTCACATCTGTCATTTTGGTTTATCCATTATACTTCAGAGCTTAAAGAATTACTCTGAAAGGGCCCTCAAGCTGACAAAGTGCTTTGGTCCTGACCAAAGTTTCCAGCTTCTGCAGCACAGCTCAGTAAACACAGAACATTCCAGCTGAAAAAAGTTCAAAAATTAAGATCAAAATATTTAATATGTTACCAGGAATACTACAAAGGAAGCATAATTTTGTTTTGAAATGTAAATACAGCATGTAAATACTAAGCTCTGCAAACACTGTCCCCACATTCTCAATTAAACTGATAGCATCTGTCAATTTTTTAATTGGATACTTGCCTGTGCATTCAGGTAAAGGATTTGATCTGTGAACAAGCAACAGCTAGAGGACTAATGATATAAATGTAGTGAAGCATCTAAGTATCAATATCAGATTGAACCTGTGCTATGTACTTGTAGAGTAATTAATATGCAAGCCATGAGGAAATTACAGGAACTATGAGGTTATTATACAGCGGTCCTGAGAGTCACCGCAATCCTGGAGCTGAGACAGTACAACTCATCGGCCTTGTTATTGCCGGACTGTAGAAAGAATCATAAATTCAGCCCTCTCTGACCTTGAGTGCTGTTAACAGTGCTCAGATATGTGTCATTCCTGCTACAGTGCTCATATATTTTAGTAATAATGTCTCACAATTATTTGTGTCAGACCTGTTCCACAGATCTCAACAGTATTTATGGTGTGGACACCATCTGTAGGGGGGGTTCATGCTACTTAAATTTCTCCATGCAAAATATGCTCTGCGTTCTCTTTTCCAGCATGGGTGGGCTCGCTCAGGCCAAGCACACTATCTCCTGCTGAATGCCAAGATAGTTGCCGATGAGGGATTGTATAACAGGCTCATCTTTCATAGCAACTGATGGAAGCCCCACTGTTCGAGTAGCTTAAAGCTAAATTAATAATTTCAGAATATACTACAACAATATAAGATCAGTTTTTCTTGATGACAGGTTACACTGAGTGACAAGTAATGTATCCCAATATAAAATAAGCATTTGTTTTAGTATAAACTCAGAACATTTTTCTTTTTGCCCTCCTCAAACTAAGAAATAGTTGGTACTAACTATTTTTAATAATAACCTGTTTAACAATGGGTGTTGAAAAAGGTGTCTTCCAAGGTAGATAAATCTAACTTCTGGGTCAACAGCAGTAGGGAGGGGCATCTCCCAAGGCTTTTGATTTTTACTTACAGTAGCAGATTTCCTGGTGAAAGTAGACTTCATTCAACACTTCTGCTGAGTGAATAAATGCAAATTCTATTCCCCTAGAATGATTATTTTTTCCCCCCAATCACAGGGTACAGATGCTTTGCTCTCTCACATTTGCTAAGGAAGCCCCAAGGTGCCTGGAAAACTTCAGTCCCGAGATGCCCAAGAAAATGATGCCCTCTAAAGGTAATTCACACACACCGACAAGCTGCAAGATGAACAGCAGCATGATGTTTTTCACTGTACTTGGGAAGCAAATGTATTGAAGGAAAAATGGGTGGAAGACATGCATCTCTGTTAAAGAGACAACTCCTCGTGCCCTGCTTAGATCGCAAGAGAGGAATGCGTGCAACATTCCCTTGGTCTGTAAGATTCAAGGATCTGTTTATTCAATTAATCTCAAAGCCTGAAAGCTAATATAGAGAAAGATAAGTGTTCAAGAGGAATTCCTACCGTTATCTTATTTTTTTTCTCCTATAAAATTTGCTTGCTTATTTAAATAAGGTTTTGAAGAGACACCTGACATGTAGACAATGAAAAACTGGAATGTGAACCACTTGAGCACAGAGGTCAACATTCTTTTGAAAATGTGTACAATACATGATTTACCTTGAATATTCAAAAGATTGAGTGCTATTGTCAAGAGACTGTGCTATTACCAAGGTAAAAATCTTTCATATGAAAGATTGTTACATGAATTAGCTTATAAAGCCAAAAGCCAGCAATGAGATTGACTTATAAAAGCTTATTAACATTTTCAAACCCGTGATAAGAAACAGTCAAACTTCTGAGAAATTAACGGGTTGGCACTCAAGACCATATTTTCATTCACAGTTTGCAGTGGCTTGAGATTGCAACTCTTAACTTGTCAGTCCTCAGGCCAGAACTAAAGGATGCTGGACAAAAGAGGACAATTACCCCTGTTGTGACTGTCACCAACTTCCTGATGCTGGGGTGCACGTGCCAGGAAGGCCTGGGACATCCTCTTTCCGAACAACCGCTCAGATACCTGCCGACATACCTGGAGCTGAGCCTCCAGAGGCTCCCTTGGCTTCCTCCACTGTTGGTTGTGGGTTTTTTTTTGCTTTTCTTTTCCCTTCCTGCTTTATCCTAAAAATTTTTCTTCCAGGTTCAGTGTGATATTACCTTCCCCATGTGCGTGCTGACAATCAGACAGGCCAGCAGCAGTGGGATTCTGTAGCCACAGGGCCGGGGTGGGCTCGGCAGGAGGCTGCAGGCAGGTCCCCGCTGGCCCTTTCCCCCTTATCCCTCTCACACAGATGCAGCAATAGCAACACAACTATTTTTCTAGATCATCTGAAAGTCGTATGTTGCTTGCAAATGGGTTAAACCAGCACTGCCTCTAATACGGAAGGCTGTTGAGCTAGGATGGGAGCGAGGGGGGGAAATTAAAGTCTCCAGGGAAGGGGTATAAAAAGCATTGTGTGCTTGAGTCTTAAAAACTTGACACTGCAAGTACACTGATTTTTTTTTCCCCCTTCCTGTTGTTTGATGATAAAAAGCTGGCGATAGGAACTCTAAATGCACACAGACCGGTAATAACTTGTCCTGAATCCCTGCACCACAGCTCTCCGCTCGGGGCTGGCTCAGCTAACACGCATTTATTCCATCTCTTGCAGAGCCTCAACACCCCCGCTGCCTCCCCCCACGCCGTTCCCATCCCTCCGGCCGGGGGAGCGGGGTGGGAACGGACCATCCGCCGAGGAGCGCGGCAGCAGCGGCCGTTCCGGGGGTGGGCGGCCCCGCCGGCGCCTCCTGGGAAGGGGAGGCGGAGCCCGGCGCCCCCCCGCCCGTCGCCCATGGCCGCCGCCGCAGCGTGCCGAGGCCTGGCCGCGCTGCTGCTGGGCCGCCGGCCGCCGCTACCGGCCTGGCTGCGCCCGCCGCCCGCCCGCCGCCTCCCCGCAGCCGCCTTCCTCGGGCCGGCCGCGCCGCGGGCCCCCGCCACCCTCCGCAGCTACAGCCAGGTACCGCCGAGCGGGGACGGGGCCTAAAATGGCGGCGGGGACCCCCCCGGGACGGGGCTGGGGGGCGCGACCGCAGCCTGCGCCGTTAGGTGGGAATCGGGGCGCCCCCCTCGCCGCTTTGGGGGCGGCCAGGCCGCGGCGAGCCTCGGGGGTGGCAGGGCCCCCGCCGCTGTCCCCCGGCGGCAGCGTACGCCATGTGCACAGCTCGCTTGTCCTTGCTTCTGCCCGTCCTTTCCCTCCCCGCGCCGCCCGACACCCGGTTACCGTGTACTGGGGACCGCTGGCGCGATGTCCTCGCTTCCAATCTTATCTTTTTGGTGACAGGTTACAGATGCACCATCCCAGGAAGGTCAGCTCTCGGAACAGGACCCCGAGTCACCCAAGGAAGAGAGCGACAGTGTCTTTCTTATCAGGGCCCAAGGTTTCCCCTTCTCCTGCACCGAGGAAGACGTGCTTACCTTTTTTGATAGTAAGGGAGTTAATTTTCCTGTTTAACTGTTCATCGTGGTGTTACAGAACCTAATAGTTAATGATCAGCTAACAGAAAGAGGACTTAAAGATTAGCCAAAGAAAGATGAGTTTTTAATATTACTGTAAAATTATTCACCATTTAGGCATATAAAACAAGTAACCAGCTTCCCAACTGCGGGAAGATGGCTAGAAACTCAGTGTGGCACTTCATATTTAGTTGAGCAAGTCAGCGTTTCCCCAGTAAAGGCACTTTGATCCAGTTCCAAGTGGTTCTTTTGAATACCGTTATGGGAGGCTGTTTCCCCACTCCCCTCTGAAGGGACTTGAGTACTTACTAGTTGAAACTTCAGCGCTGCTTTCTGAGCTGGTTAATAGGCTTGTGCATACCTTTGCAGGCCTGATCCCTCCATGCTCTCATGTTCCAGTGCCTCTTCCCAGAGTAGCCTGGGTAGTCACATCCAAGTTGTGGAATGGTTTTATAACCTGCTGACCTAAAGTCAGTCAGTTTGAATTCCTAGGGGAAGAAACAGAGCAGGCAGACTATAAATGACAGAGACATTTCTTCTAGATGTCAAGTACCTCCAAACCAAAAAGTTTGCAACAAGATGAGGGTATAAGTTACCCAGTTATACAGCGGTGGAAGCTAATGGATGTGAAATGAATTTCTGTGAAAAATGTACGTTAGAGCCAGGATTAGAAACAGGAGTTCCCCAGCCTGTGGGATAATCAGTTTTCATCTGCAATGGAAAGACCCCCACATTTGATGCAGTTGCGTATATTTCTGTATCGTGTGTTCCCTGATTTCTAGGCTGTAGAATTCGAAACGGTGAGAACGGCATACACTTCCTCTTAAACAGGGATGGGAGACGCAGGGGGGATGCCTTGATCGAGCTGGAGTCCAGAGCAGATGTCCAGAGAGCATTGGAAAAGCACCTGAGGTACATGGGCCCACGCTATGTGAAGGGTGAGTTGGAAACAGCAAAAGTTATATTGGAAGAAGAGGCATGAAGTGAATAAGAACTGCTTGAATAAAGCAGGCTTCTGGGAGGGGGCAGCATGCAGAGCAGCAAATTGGCAAACACGGCACCGCTGAGCCAAAACTCCCCAGGCTGGGCAGGAAAAGCAGAGCGGCTTGTACAGAGAGGGGTACCTCTGCGGGACCATGGCCTATGGGGTGGGGGAGGAAGCATTATGGAGTTTTGAAGCTGGGAGGGGGCAATGTGGCCCAAGAAGGCAGCCTGCAGAGTGCCGCCTTTTGGGGGCCATGAGGGCAAACGAGTCCTGTGCCTGTATTCCTTGCAGTTTTTGAAGTACACGATAGCGATGTAGAGGGCTTGCTACAGAACCTGCGGGATGAGTCACAAGCCATCAGGGATGGAGTTGTGCTACTCAGAGGCCTTCCGTTCAGCTCCACCAGGGATGATATCGCACAGTTTTTCTCAGGTAACACAGCCTGGTCTGTGCTCTGTGGCTAGGAGGTGTTTACTTCTCCCAGTTCACGCTTGGCGAGGCTGCTGTTTCTCTTAAGTGACAGTTGCAAAACCCCCTACAGCCTTGGGCACCTTAAACAGTACAAGGAGTTGCTGGCCCTCTGCAGCTAAAAGTAACTACAGCTTTCTGAAGATGATTTTGGCTTCAGTTTTCCTGCACCTTGGACTTTCTGTAGATCTAACCTAGGGTCAGTACTCACGGCACTCTTTTTTGGGAACAGGGGAAGGAAACAGAGGAACCTAAATCCTATTCTCTGCAATTGGATTGCTACCAGTGCATAATTTGGCAAAGTCAAGAGGGGAAACATGTCTGTCTGATAGTTAAAGTACAAGTGAAAGCCTTCACAGAGGTATAATCACAACAGCTAGATCATGTATGCCACTATTAACTGCAGGGTTTTTTGATTAGCAGCTTGTTAAACTGCAGCAGTTCTCAGCTGAGCAAGTGGAGACACATGCCCCACACTCAGTGCTAGGGCAGTGCAGGTGGCTGCTGCCTGCATTCATTAGGAAAGAAGCCTTTGGAGGTTTTGCAAAATTAATCACATTTTCTTAGGTAAAGTTTGGGTTGTAGGTTGAACCAAAACCAGTTTTCCCACCACCTTGTTCCACTCCAGGTAGGCACGCAGGGGCCTCTAGCACTAAGGCTTACAATAGCCAACATCATGGCAAGAGGAAAGGCCACCGACAGGAAATTTTTAAATTGATGGCCATTAATTAACTATGTTTAAAGGAATCTAGTAGCAGAGTTTCTGTGGTGAAACAACATGGGCATCATTTTCAAGCGATTACTTCTGTTTCTTTAGGAGCTTGGGGAGACCCTTTGAGAAAGGAACAAGGCACGAAGGGTACACAGAAAGGCGTTCCTGAAAAACAAATGTAGGAGCCCAGCCCAGTGTGCACTGTGCCATGCCTGAAGCTCCGCAAAAAAATCTTGCGCAGCACAGCCATGTCCCTGCCCACAGCAGGGGGACTGGAACTAGATGGTGTTTAGGGTCCTTTTCAACCCAGGCCATTCTATGGCGATTCAGGGAATTTGACTTGGGTTTTAAAGAGATGGGAAAAAATTTCTGTAATAAGGAAGTGGCGAGAGCATTTGTGCCCTGGACCTCCTTGTCATCTGGGACTTGAACTTATTTATTGTTTTCATAGCTACTTGAAGCCTCAAGTGAATTTATTATTGTCAATTAAGCTTTCTGTGAAAACTAGCTGAGACAAACCCAATTAAACATTACAAAAAGGTATTTAGGTCAGCACAAGCACTTTTTTCAGAACTTGGTAGCTGCCAATTAGCTTGTCAAAAACCAGAAGAGATGTCTTGGAGCTATGGCACAAGTTCCTGACAGTGGAAATGCCTTTTTCTCTCCACCAGGTTTGGAAATATCTGACATAGCTTTTGTTTACCGGGGAGACAGAAGAACAGGAGAAGCATTTGTGCAGTTTGCAGCTCCCGATATGGCAGCTAAAGCCCTGTTACGACACAAGGAATATATTGGAAGTAGGTGAGTGCTTCACTGGGGCTCCCAAGGGTAGAAGGACCTGGTGCAAAGCAGCTGGGACATACAGCTCCCTTCTCAGCACCTGAAACTGCTGATGTTAGGCTTTCCCCTCCTCCTGTTATTATTAAGGAAGCTGTTGTCCTTAATGCAGTTAATATCTCGAAGTCAGACTTTAGATTCAGATTTCAGTAGAAGTTCTGGCTCCATCTTTCTCAGAGTGGCATCAGACTGCTACTGCGCAGCTTAGAACACTTCTTTTTTAATAGCATGCTCTGAAATACTCTGTGTAACCCAAGGGTAACCTCCCTCCTCTGGTAAGATTGTCTTTAGAACCTTGACAAAACTGAAGAAAAGAAGATGAAGCCTTTTGCAGGCTTCTGTGCCCTGTAGAGACACCTTCAGTGCTCAGAGCTTGGGGGAATTTGGGGCCTATCAGAGAAGGTATCAGTTCTTTATTCCTGAAGGCAGCCTCATCCCAACAAAAATGGGGTGAGAGCACTCAGAGCAGGCAATGCCAGACAGACCCCCCCCACCCAGCCACAAGTGCACAGAATCCCACACCTCCTGCAGATACTTGCCCCTGCCCAGTTTCCATGTGCTCCCTGGTGCTTTCCCCAGTGCTGGCAACCCTCCCCTGTCCCCCCAGCCCCGTCCCAGGCACTGTTCACCTCTCTATCTGCAGAATACCTTGTACAAAGCACAGCTCACCTCCGGCTCCCGTCCAGTCCCGCAGTTGGCTGCTGGCCCATCTCAGCCGCCATGACCCCCTCCACCTGGGCTGTTCTCCTTTCTCAGGAACCCACATTCAGTGATTCTCTCTGAGGGCCCTGAGCCCTATACCATCCTCTTCTCACAAGATCCTCTTTTTTCAAGCAAAAGCATCTACAGCTTTTTCCCAGAATCCTGAGCTGTACTCAGAGGTTGGAAGAAAAGCTTGCTTTTACCTTACTCAGGATTGTGATTGTTTTTTTAATAATACACTAATTTATTTTTCTGAATATCAGGTAGCAAGGGACCACTTCAAACCCTACCACTTCTCCAACACAGCATCTATTCCCTCTCCTCTGTTTCCTTACTTCCTGTTCCCCGTGTCCATTTCCTTTTATTTACACCCACCCATGTTAAAAGCAAACAGCTGCTCTGTAGGTGTGCCCCCTAATTGACTTACCCGACACACTTTCCAGCCTTCCAGTAGAGATTAATTCATTTTCAATCTACCATGACGTTTTTCTTTGTTGTGGTGGAACAAGAGCTGACCTGACTCCCCTACCTGAGCTCATACACATCTGTTTCTGTGTGATCAGCCAGGAATCCACGTGGTTTCCAAACCTGCTCTCACCTTGCACTCGTTCATTCTTCTGGGCTCAGTTTCATCCAGGAGCGGCCTCCAGCTGTGCAGGGGTCAGGGGTGCGGAGCTTTGAGCTGGTATTTAATGTGACCCTGTGCGTCTTCAGTGCCCGTTTCATTAGCCTGCTTTCTGCTGTTGGGTGGTGGTGTCATTTGGGGGTTGTAGAAGCAGGGCAGGGAGAACAGCCTCACATATGGGGCTGCTCAAAAGCATGTGTACCACGGAAAGAAACAGAAAACATTTTTTCAGAGGAAATAAACCTGTATTTCTGCAACAAAACATAATTTTAGCTTGTAGGCGATGGCTATTACTTCTACAAGAATTTCGTATAAACAGAGTGTAAACGGAAGACTTCATCCAGACTAATCTGCCTCGGTGTGTGGGTTTACAGAGGGGAGCGGCTGTCCTTGCACGTTGAGAAGGGCTTTCGTGAACATAACGGTGTGATTTAAATGAATTTGTTCTTCAGGACTGTGGCTGGGCTGGCCGTGGCTCTCACACCTAACACCTGAGCGGGGCTGAGACAGAAGCAGTGTCACCTTCTCCAGACCTCTGCGGAGGCACGCGGTGTGCCATGTAACCTTTTCCTTTGAATTCCAGGTACATCGAGGTGTACCTCAGCAGAAAGCACCACATGGAAAGGCACATGCCTTACCACAGGCAGCCGGTGACCTACCCCCGAGGGAGAACAGAACACGGACCTGCTGCTGAAGAAAGGGGAATGAATGACCGGGGAGACTCCGATGCTGAAAGAGGAGACAGTGAGTCCCTCCCTGCCGTGCGTGTTCCGTGAGGCCCCTTCACTTTACCCTGGGCTGCTGAGAGCGTGACCCTGCGTGTCCACAGCTTTTCACGTGAGGCTGGCAATAACTGGAAGTGTTAATGGTGGTGTTTGTTTTTTTTTTCTCCATTCCACAGAATTGTGCAGGGAAGGAACGGAAAGCTCCAGGATCGTTTTAGAATCTGAGAGCATCTCATCACCACTGCACTTTGTCCACATGAGGGGATTTCCTTCCCAAGCCAGTGCCCAAGACATAATAAATGTGAGTAGCAGTAAAACTAGCAGTGAACTCCGGTTGTCATTACCAATGCAAACCCTGGATTAATTGCTATAGACAAAGTGACTTTACATTTTTAATTAGTGTCTGTTAGCTCTCAGTGCTGCATGGCTTCAGGCTGGACATGTGGAAACATGAGCTGGTGTCGCGTTGCTGAAGGTTACAGGCTCCCAGGGTAGCCCTGGCCTCACGCACGGCCGTGATACGCTCCCCTCTGTAAATAAGAACGGGTGAAAGTGTGCTGGGGTATCTTGAGTCACCATTTATAATCTTAGCTAGATTTCAGAGCAGCTGAGTGTACGAAAATAAATTTCAGAATCTTTTTAGTATCAAATCTATTTCATTTTATTAGTATAAAGCATCACCAAGCCACTGTACACATTCTTACTGACTTGGACACGTACAGAACACGTGCTGCGGGAGGATTTCTGTTCCTGGGAAGAACTACTGCCAGGAGCTTACCAGGGATAGGGCCTGCACACCATGGGACAGTTGATGTGGGGGTGCCCGAGGTTCCCCCGGAGCGGGGAGAGGCACCTTTTGGTGCTCAGGAGCTGAGACCCCCGCGGCGGGACAGGTTTTAGGAGTAAACCAGCAGGTTTCTCGGTGCTGGAGTGTGGTACTGTTCTGTTCTTTCTTTTACACTAAACTTGTTTGTTTTCCTCCCTTTCAGTTTTTTGCTCCACTGAAGCCCACCAGGATCCTGGTAGAATACAACTCCCATGGAGATGCCACAGGAGCAGTGGACGTGCATTTCGAGAGCCACGAGGACGCGGTCGCTGCAATGGCTAAGGAGGGGTCACAGCTGCGTAAGTCAAGGGGGTGGGTCTTACAACCCCAAGACACAGATGCTCGGGTTGGGTGGCAGCTCGTCAGGCTCTTGGTAACACCTTGTGCAAAATAATCATCTCAGATACAGCTTTCCAGATTACCCTTTGATATTAGCTTTGTGCAACTGAAAAAAAAAAAAAAGACAATATGTTCAAGTCACTGAACACTGGCTGTGTCTCCCATTGTTTCGCAGAGTGCAGTGCCGTTGAATTATTCCTGAACAAACACCCAAAGGCAAAACAAAACTGCTAGTGACAGTGGACGCTCTCAGATTCGGTAAGTGCCTCCTTTTCTTTGTTGTTCCATTTTTAAGTGAGGACTGCCTCAGAGTTACTAGTGCTGATACTTTATCTTCCACCTAGTTTAGGGGCTGAAATCCAGAGTGGCTGAAAGCAGCGGTCACAGCTGGGCTGCAGTCAGACATCCAGCCTGGCCTGTGAGCCCAGATCCCCCAGGATAAAAGCATGTGGCCCGTGCAGGGACAGTTCGTGGGTTTTTTGTTGCACAGAGCCTATGGAGCTCTCTTTAAGGTTTACAGGAAAAAAAATCTGCAGCCTAGGGTGGGTGTGAGCATGAGGGAGGTGGCACTCCTGCCAAGACAGACATGGTGCAAGGTGGCAGTTTTTTTGCTTCTGTAACACCATCAAGTCCTCTCCCTGCTGCAAAACAGGGGTTTGGCAGAGCTGCAACTGTGACACAAAAATGTTTGCACCAGGAAAAAAAGAAAATTCCTGTGATGGTTAGGGAAAGCCCCAGCCAACTCCTAACACTTTGCTAATTCCCTTTGGAAAGGGGGGGGGTGATGGCCACTGCTCCCCGAGGACAGCCCCCCCCAGCCCCAGGGGCCCTGCAGCTCTGGATTTCTCATCTAGGCACACTGACAATGCACGCTCAGCTGCGACCTTGGTCCTGCACAGCCTCCCTGCCCCAGTGGCACAGAACATCCGAACATGTGGAATTAAATCCCTCCCCCTGCAGGACTGACTGCAGCCCCCCATGGAGGTGTTGTGTCACTTCACCTTTTTTAGCGAGATCTTTTAGTGGTGCCCAAGTCTTCCATTCTATGACAGGAGGAAATAATTTGGAATAAAATACGATGGTGTATTTGAAAAAAGGAAAGCAATAATCTGCAGTGAGGAAGTGATTCATCTTTTTCCTGTTCCTTTCTTTATAGGCCACGGCGGACACATTCCGTGAGCGTGAGCCTAAAGATGGAGTGTCGCTGGTCAGTAACAAGGATAAACTGTATAAAATCAGTGTAGCGTTGTGTAAAAGCATGTAATAAATGGTGTGGACTTACTGCGGGAAGATGGGCTGTTGCAGCAGCAGCTCCACGGGAGGGAGGGCACACGCTGCCGGGTGGAGCAGTTCTAGTCTCCAGCTGTGTAAGTGGACAAAGCTTTAGTAAACCCCCAGTACTAGCAATCAGCAACACCAGCGCCAGTTAAGCTCGTCAGACGCAGAAGGCAGGAGGTGTGCTGGGTAGCACAGCCAATACCTCACCCCTCACTCTGTAAGCATCTGGCATCCGTTCCTGGTTTTGAAATGCTTTCATGTGCCAGCCACAGCTGGACAGAATGGAAAGACCACTTAGGACACAGATGATCAAGTTTTTATTTTTTTTGTGGGACAAAATTAACATCAGAAAAAAATGCCTTCTGCTCCCCCCAGTCCAGACACCCAGGTGTGAGCCCCCTGTCCAGCATCACGAGCAGTACCTGAGCCAAGGGGCTGTGAACACGTGCAGCATCGCGAGGTACAGCATCCCGTACTGACGGGGCGGGCAGCGAGCGCAGTCCTGCTCTGGCCTTTCCTCATGTCCAGCTGTGTTCTGGAGGGGCCTCAGCCACCTCGCTGAGGGGCTCCTCCTTTGGAAAGGTTTCACCTGACTTCAGAGAACCCACTCAAGGTTCATCCTGCTTTCACAAACAACAGTGACAGCCCACAGGTGGAGCAAGCCCAGTGGAGGCCGCTCCTGCGCGGACAGCTGAACGCTGGGCACAGGTCACAAGCCGTCACTGTGGTCACCCCAACATTAAACCTGTTTCCAGTGAGTGCCCCAGTTCCAGTTTAATCCAACACAGGAATCAAGTGGGGGGAGTGTGGATGTGACATCCCATAACCGTGTAACCATATGTACACAAAACTATTAAATCCACTCAGTTCAGTACGTCTGCTCCACTCATCTCCGGTGTCTCACTGCTCAAAGCCGTGAGCCCGCGCTGGGGTTCCAGGCTGTTCACATTGATCTGCTTCAAGGACAGCAGCGAGGACATGCAGGTGAGGGGAATTACCGCGAGGGGAACAAGAGCAGAAATTAAAAACTAAAGCTTCCCCCCACCCCGGGGAAGTGCTCTGGCTCTGAACAGCACCAAGAGGCACTGGAGAACCTGGGGGGCTGGACACTCCGAGGCCTAGAACTAGAACAAACTCTAGCACCAACCACGTGAACACCCTCCCCTCTGACACTTGCAGTGCGGTTCCAGGCGGTGTAACGAACAGAAAATCCCCTCTGAGGAATTAAACCGCTAACCCCTAATAAAACGTGTACAAAACCAAACACATCGTCACATAGAAATAAATACATCGGCTTTCCGTGGCCTACAAAACATTCTGTGGTCGTGGACTGGAGTAGGTTTCCAGTGTAAACCAGCCCAAACACAACTGACAGCTCTGTGCTCAAGGAGGAACCCACCCGGGCCTTTGGAGTAACAATTCCCCAACGTAACAGCAACAAAGAATGATGTAGCGTGAACTGTGAAAACTCAACGTTTCAAATTAGAACTCTGAGGAGGTGAAAACCATTCCGACTGCATCTCGCCTTCCTTCTGACCTAACCAGAAGTGAAGGAGCAGGTTTACTAAAATGAGTGTTTCCCACACACAAGGGGCAGAGGTGGACAGAAGCAGCCCCAAACCTGCTGTCACCGTGAGAATTTGGGATCTCGGGAATCCAGTCCCTCCAGCTGCCACGCCAAGACAGAGGCGGGTACAGCCCCTGTGACCCCCGTGTGTGGTCACCTCACGGGGAGGTCCCCAACGGGAAGGTCAGAGGTGCCTTAGGGCATGTGTCCGTGCCACATCAGAGCAGGCATCAGTTCTGCATGGTGCTCACATCGGAACCACCCCGCTCTCACGCCCAGCGCTGCCACACAGCACAACTTTCACAGCTTTGGGTGGTTTTTCGATTGCGATGTGCGTGGCAAGCCCATGGACAGCAGGCTGGGCCAAAGAAACGAAACCGTAAAGGGTTTATTGCCTCTTACCTGGGCTCCCTGCACCTGGCACGGCCACGGCGCAGCTGAGCCAGACTGTCAGCAGCAGCAGGAAGAGGGGAGATGGTATTTCAAGTGCAGCCAGACGTGAGGATTAACAACACTCCCGTTTTGCTCTGCGAGCCTTTGCTTAGCAGCAGCATGCCTTCACACCACACGCTCCAGGACAAGAACGCTCCTGCCTTGCACACAGACACACACACACGGCTCTGTGCTCCCTGTGCCGGGGCACACCTCGGGGCCACCGGCCGTGGCGTTCCCAAAGCAGCGCTCCCCAGCACAGCTCCGGTCTGAGGGGAGGCAGGTTTCTGCCCCGGGAAGGCTCAGACTGCGCTGGTTGAGTCACAAGAGACTGTCGACACCATGAAGCCGCTCCCCCTCTCTGACCTCCAAAGAACGCGGGCAAGCATCTTCTCTTCATGTTCCCCCAGACAACTCCAGAAACCATCATCAGCTACAACAACTTTGGTCGCTGCTCTCCGCAGCCCCCCTACAAGGGGCTGGTGGAGTACTGCTGGATGAGCTGCTCGTGGCAGGGATTGCAGACGCGCTCGGGGTTGATGCTGGAGGGCAGGGGCAGCTCATGCGCTGAACAGGCTTCACAGAAGATGCCGCCGCAGTTCTTGCAGATGTTCTGAAACGCAGGAAGAGGACAGAGACATCAGAGAGACACTCAAGACGCAAAGAAAGTTAAGTTTTCTCTCATTAACGTTCAGCCAGCCCCAATCCTCTACCCAGCTAGAGAAAGACACTCAAACCTCCACTCTGTCCCCTCTCAAGAGCAGCCGTTCCCTCGGGCGCTCAGGACCAGGCTGTAACGCAGCCGACGTCAGAGAAGCGCAGGTGAAGGCTTGGAGTGAGGCGGGTCAGAGCCACCAGCAGCGAACCACCCAAGCTTTAACTGACTCCGTCCGGCCACCTCTCACAGCTGGAGCACTTGGTCACAGGGGTTTGTGCACATCTGTACTTTGCAGCCATATAAATACAGCGCACAACCCGAGGCAAGGACTGAAACGTGCACGTGCCTTTGGAAACGTATCAAAGTCAGATTCAAAGCTGTGGGATTTGCTTGGCTTTGAAGGCGTGTGTTTTCCCAGATAAACACAGCGGGATGGGAAAGACCAGAAACCCTACAGAGCTCCTGCATGCAGAAGGAAGGAAGTGGGAGAAGGCAGCGCTCCTGCCGAACACCCGTTTGGTAACTCTCCTGTGGCCCCTCTGTAATGCAAAAAGGGCTCAGCCACAACAAAGAATAAAAAGAAGAGAAAGAGGCAGGGTGGCTGCAGTGCAGAAATATCAAGTGTTAACACCTCTTACTCTCACTTGTTTGGTCCCAGGAAAAACACCACCAAACCCAAACCATCTAGCTAAAAAGGGAAGCAGCTGCATTTGGAAGGAAAAACAAAGCCCTGAGCACAGCACAGGCCAGGGAACCCTCGAGCGACCACTGGTTAACAAAGCGGAGTGCAGAAAACACTCATTTCTTTGTCCCGGGTCACCAGTAGCAGATCTGTGCTATTTGAAAACGAAAATAAGAAATGCACATTCACCGTAAGATGGAGATGACAACACAAGCCCTTGGAGTTACCTTTTTCTTGCTTCGGCTGCTCTCCTCCTGGCACAGCTGGCAGATCCCAGGGCCCGACAGCTGCTCCTAAACCCAAAGGAAAAACCAGGACACGCTGCTTTGCACAGTTCCTTACACGGCACCTGCACTAGAGCTCTGCAGCTGCTCCGCATCTTACAGCGGGATGAAGATTTCACGTGCTCATGCTTTACTCCCCCTCTACCCGCAGCACACCGCGCAGCCCCGCAGGACCCCGGTGCGTCTGCAGGATGATCTGCAGCTGCTGGCGGCTCCGCAGGGCAGGCGGGGAGCACGGCACGGCTGCGGGAAGCAAGGACCACGCAGCTCCATTCTCAGGCTGAGATCACGGCTGCGGGCGCAGCAGCAAGGCAAGTACTAAAGATCTTTTTCATTTCTGCCAGATGCAGAAATTCCCAGCAGACAGGACACAACATTAGTGCAGAAAACCACGTGGTTGTGCTAAGGAGGAACCGTGGACTCGCGATCGTGCGGCACTACCCACTGAACGCCTTTCTGCCGAGATCAGCAGCTCCTTTCCACTGGGGAACGAGTGCTGCTACAGGCTCTGCAGACAAATCCCCACAAAGGCAGAACCTGAAGGACAGCCTTCAGTGTATTCAGGCCAAGGAAGATGCTGCAGCGATCCAAGAGCTCCCTCCGTACCCTTACCCTTCCGTGTTTCCAAGCAAAGGAATCACCAACCTGCTCTTCCTGAGGGCTGCCCTCGGACCTGCAAGAGAAGAACAGCGTTGCTTTGAGCGGGCACTTCAGTCACGCTACGTTTAAGAAAAACATCTGGACTGCCTGCCCAGAAGCCTGTATTTATCATCTCCCAGTGCCACTGACCCACCAACCCTTCTCCTTTCCCTCACCAACAAACATTTCCCTTGGAGACAGGTACCAAAGGTCCAGCTCTCCGCAGGATTTGGTTTATGGATGTTCATTAAGTAAGAAAAATAAGTAAACAGCAGATTTATATAAAAACAAATTCAAAGGTAAACGGGAGACAGGGCTTTTCAGATCCAGAAGCCGTGATGGCAAGCAGCAGAACCTCCCTCCTCCCTTTGAGAGCTATGAACACGAAGCCAACAGACCCCAACAGAGGGCACGAGGTTTCAAATCCTTCCGAGACAGGGAAGCTGCACTATTCCAAACTTCCCATCAGCAAAGAAATTAGAGAAGGGAGAGAAGGACTTAGGAGAAGGTGTAAATGAGATTTTTCATCCATACTTGTGTGGCAGGACACTGTTTTCCTCTCTCAGGGGCTGTTTCGGTTTAGCGTTTTCTTCCGGGGTTTTGAGCTTCCCATCCTGCCAAAAAGAAACACCTGCCGGTCAGTTGAGCTATATGAAGAGTCCCGTTTCACCCCTGTCATGCCACAAAGGGAGACTTTACGCTGGCATGCAGGGAATACTGACCCCCCTCCCCGGCACAGCGGTGCATTCGGACACCTGGAGGTGTACAAACACCCGTCTGCCCTGGGAGCAGCTCTGGGCACTTCCCTTTTGCTGCAAACAAAAATTGCATTGCTTAAATGCATCCAGGGTCTCCTTTTACTAGAGGATGAGAAACTTTACAATCACTGTTTTTATTTTACGGAGAGACTGAAAAGGGAAATGGCCCGAAGAAGCTTTTTAAAAACCGATCAGCGAGACAAATCCGCTCAGCCAGGAAAGGAAACAAATCCTGCCCTGCTCCCCAGGTCACAGACTGAGCCACGTATGTCTGTAACACCACACGGACACACCTCCCGCCTGCACGGCGAGCACCAGCACCATCACCCACGTGTGCACGCACTGCTCTCAGGTTGTCACTACACCCTCAGCACAGCTCTTCGATTTCTGCTCGTGCCAGCTCCCAGTGGCTGAACACCTGCAGGTGCTGGGGCAGAAGAGCAGCCTGCTCTGCCGTGGCTCGTGTGCATTTGGCCCCTTTGTTCCTAGCAGGAGCAGCCCACCCGTGCCGCAGCGCTCTCCGACTCCACGCAGGAACCCGTCCTCAAACCCAGTGACAGCCCATCACCTGAGCAGTGAAGTAAAGCAGCGCTTCTGCCTTCCTGAGAGTGAACCAGCTTCTGCTTTAAAAAACAGACCAGCCAGGTTTGGGGGTTTTATTTTTGTTTTTACTGGACCAACTGCATTGCACTTGGTTCCTAATTCTTCAGCGGAATTACAGCTGTTCTGCTGCAGCAAACACGACTTTCTGATAAGTGAATTATGATGCGACTCCACAGAAATTATAATGTCATATTGGTTAAAAAAAGAGAAAAAAATGGATCGCTGAAGCAGCCCAGGGGAGCCCAGTGAAGGCAGCTCTCAAGCACAGCAAAACACATGAAAATTTCAAAGCCACCCTCTGCTGTTTCACAGTTCTCATAGTTACACGTTTTTTCTCCAAAACAACTATTTTGCTGCCAATTCCCAGCACAAGAGCCTGTTTCATTTTACAGAAAAAGCTGCAAAGCAGATTTTCACTTTCAAATTGACTTCTAAAAAGGGAGCTTCCCTTGGGGACTGCGGGTTTCACTCTCCAGATGAACACCGCACTTTGCTTTAAAAACCAGAGCTCACTAACGCACAGCACTGAAAGAACACCTGAGGTGAGAAGTGATGCTCTCAAAAAGATCGTTTTGTCTCCCAAGTTTTACTATTTACCTCTTTTGGAAGCTTTTCCCTCATTACGATGCAAGAAATAAAAAAGAGCAAGTTTGCTTTTCGTTAGCTGTAACATGTACAGCATCTCTCCTGCTGTTTGACACTTGGTGTTACAACACCAGCGAGGGAAAGCCACAGGCACCCTCAAGATTTTGTCAGGTACCCAGCTCAGGTGAGAAAGCCAGCGTTCTGCAACGAAGTGTAATGCCTGTGATATTTTTGTGAGGCTCAAATAAATAAAAAGCCTGTTTAGCGTGTGTAAAACCATACCAGAGCTCTCTGTGGTGTGGCAAACCAGCAATAAATACCTATCGCTAAACAAAGCTCAGAAAAGCGAACAAGCAAAGCAAGCCTGTACTTAAAAAGCACAAGGCAAGAGGAATAAAAGTCGCGTTACCGGTCTTAGCCAGTTCTTTGCCCCTTTTTTGTTTTCTTGGCCGCGCTGGTGACTCTGGGACCATCTGTCTCTTTCCCGCTTCAGTTCCAGTTCAAGGTGGTTCCTAGAATATCGAGGTGGAATTGTGAATAAACACAATTGATTTTGTGTTTGTGGCTTTGTAACACGACATTGAGAGCTGAATTCTTCAATCCTCTCTTTACATTAAAGCAACCGAGTCCCCATTCAAGAGCGGAAAACTGCCTCTTGGAATACAAAGTTGTCTTGCAGTGTGTTAAGCCATAATATGTCTAGACAGAATATCTGAAAGCTTTTAATCTAATTCCAGCACAATTCTGCAGGAAATAAACCTGCTGACTAGGTCTGCCAGTCTTTGAAAACCACTTAGCTACTGTAAGACAGAGCTGTTGATGGGTGTCCTGCTCCAGAGCACGTGCAGCTGCTGCACACGCAGAGCCAGAAACGAATCCTCACCCACGCTGGCGTTTCAGACCAAACCAGCCGAGGGAAGGCTTGTTGGTAGCTTGATTTATCGCCACACCACCACAAAAAGCCTGCTTTCCCCTCAAAGGAACACAATTCAAGCAAGACATGATTATTGCTAGATGCCCAAAAAAATCTACCGAAGCACAGAAAGCCTCTGCAGACGTTTCCACACTCAGAACAATATCCTGACACCTCATTTCCACCCAAGAGATGTTCTGCGACCCGCTTGGGATGCTCCACCACCTCCCGAGATCTGTCCTTTTGCTGATGGTTTCTCCTGATCACTTTGTTCTTTTGCATTTTCTTCCAACCCCATTTTTTCAGGTAGTGACTTGGAAGACGCGCACGTTAAAAGATTTGCCATCTCGCAAAGCGTTTCACCGCCCCCGAGGGAACACCTGCCTGGCTTCTGTCTCTCTCCAGCTCCAACCCCTACTCCTCCCATGCCTGCCCTGCCTGTTTTCTGCCAGGCACAAATAACCACCCAGAAAATAGACTGGAAAAGGGTCTCTTCACCGCTGCCTGCAGAGTTCTTCCACTTCCAGCTGGAGGCTGTTGATTTTGTCCCCAAACTCCTGCTTGAAGAGACGGTTGTCCTGCTGGGCCAGCTGGCGGTCCTTCTC